>JAMZEH010000037.1:2900000-2930000 GCA_024699665.1 Ostrea denselamellosa
GCAAAAGCGATAAAAACAGATTTATGTCAACGACTTCAACTTCCGTCTAAAAGACAATATTTGTCAACGAACACTTGAACCTGCTGCCCTGGCGCGGGGTCAGGTGTGGGTAGATTAGGAGGATCGCGCGATGGATTTAGCGGTCCCCTATTCTGTATTACGTCAACCACTTAACCAAGGCGCAAAGGATTTATGTCAGGACTAGGGTCTGCACTAGAGACCTGTTAGGGTCGTCACTACTATAGCTCATCTACAGGCAGGGGTCAAGTATTATAGAATGAAAATTAAAGGTTCTCTTTATTTATCCATTCATTATGAAACACTTGCCTATCAGTTTATGAACACGGATGGCAAAGATAATCTTCTAATTTATTTTTTTATCTAAAAAAAAATTGTCTGACCTTTTCACAATTTTGATATAATTCTTTCTTGCGTCCACTTGAAATGAATTAGTTTTTTGGAAGAGCAATAAGGATGATTATCATCTTTAGAGAAATTAAATTATGGAGTTGAAGTTAAAAATGTTCATTTAAAATCACGATATTTTATGATATTAATATATGGTAAACTACTAAATGTTTGTATTTATAAATAGTAACACTGTATATAAATAATAATGATAATAATAATAAATAAATAAATAAATACAAGGAGTATTTTTGAATTTTAGTCAAAAAATGGAACCCTCCCACTAATCGGGGGGAGGGGGGGGGGGTCTCTTTCATGTAAAGATACTGATTTCCTTTAACGACTTCCGATTTGATTAGTAATTACTTGATAACACTTAGGATGTTTAGGATTAGAGATAAAATGTGCATGTTGCATCATTTACGCGATTCTTTCATACATACGTCACATTTTGCACACCGTTGCGAGATAAACACCGATTTTGTTTCGAACATTCAAGGGTATTCTTCAAAGAGTTTCACCGTGTGCTCACTTATGATAAGTGCTTGCTAAGAATCTGAATTATTCGTTTTTGTTTATCCGTTTTCATAATTTTGAAGATAAGAAAAGCTTATCATCTGAAATGATGTTTTGTAGATTGATACACGCAGAAGGTGATATATTTATTTCTGTGAAATATCATGCATGGTAAATGGAAATATTGCGTAATGTGGACGTTGTGCACCATTTGATATATTTTTTAAGGTACATGCAAGAGACTGGCATTGCTTTAATTTCATTTGCATCAGTGAAATTAATGATCATGAAATTAACGATCATGAAATTAACGATCAAATCACAAAGTAAACACACAAAAAATATTGGATTACTGGTAAGATATGAAAATCTTGCACGTTTTGTCTTTCCACAAATTTTCATTTCTTAATTAGAATATGTATCATACCTACGGTAAGGTAGTTTTTTTAGATTTAGAAATTCTTTTTTTAAAAAAAGACAGAATCTTTGTTTGGTTTACTCAAATTGGTAATAAACACTTTGTATAAAAAGTAACCAAGTTATGAAGTGCATCGATGTACGATTCCTACACATTGCAATCATAGCATAGTTTTATCAACGTCATCAAAAATAGTCTGTAAACAATAATAAGATCTTCAGCTCTATAATCTTTTTTAGATAAAAAAAAAATATTTTTTTTTGGTAATACACGAGTTGCAACTCCTTGAGCCTAAATTTATCTAGTAAGCTGCACAAAACAATCTAATCTTCAAACTGATAATCTTCTGTAATCTTCCTTATAGAACTGAAAGTTGTGTTGTGTTGTGTTGAATATTGCACTGAGTACACAGATGGTGAAATATCATTTAGTGGAAATTTTAGTGTACTTTAAACTTGTTGGACAATTTGGAAAATGATGTATTCTTAGTGTTGGCGACTATATAAATATTTGTAAATAATTCTTATTCAGCCAAACAGACCAATATTATTATATTACAGTAATATATGAGTTGTAATATTTGATTTTTACTCTGCCTGGACATAACCGAAGTTTTGAAAGTAGTTAGATAATAAAAAGCTGCGCAAAATCATATATATATATATATATATATATATATATATATATACAAAATCGACAAAACACTCACATCATCTGCTGGTAATTTAGAATAGACTTCAAGCTTCTCAACTCGGACTTTTCCATGGTCTGGATAAAAGCAGGTTCCCTGTGGAACGATGTCATTGCTCCAAATGGCCACGGACATTTCCAGGATATTGGAGGGGTTGGGATGAAGGGTCAAAACTAGTCCAAACTCATCTGGGATCAGAATAAATGTATCCATCCTGTGTCTACTTAGTGGACGGTTCCGGTAACTGCAGCCCAAGTTCTCAGAAGATACTTTCTTTTAAAGAAAATGCGATATTTTTTTCATCATCATTTTAGCACACTAATAGGTACAATGAATAGCTCGCTCAGTGACCAGTGGTTTGGATGAGTTAAAAGTCAAAAAGAATTTTACTTCTTGACCGATGTTACAATTGTCACTTTTTCAAACTGAAAAAGTTTTGACAAGTCGTGTTTTCCTTCAGTGAGTTTTTATATCTGCGTCAAAGGCCAGCCAGAGGGAAAATTATCTCCAACTTACTTCATTATTAGTCGTGACCACTGTCCAGTAGTGGTTCATTATCCCCGTGACGTAACCAGGCCGCATCCGAAATCCTGCCCTTTGATTGGTCAGGCAAGTTTTCTTCAACTTGTTGCTCGCGCTGCAGGGGGCACTTTCGATTTGTGACGGATGAATGGCAAGGTAGCGACCTATTGCCCCATTATCAATTTTACAGAAAAAGCCATATTTCATCGGTTTATTGAAAATTTGAAGCAAACTTTTCCTGAACTATTGTAAATGATTTTGATGATTAAAGATAAACTCTACATGTAAACTTTTCTTCTGATATATTTAATAATGTCTAAATATTCTTGCTTGTTTATATTACATGAATGTAATCCGGCCACAAATAAATCTTTCTTCAACTTGCATAAATAACGAATGTCAATTACAACAAAAAGGAAGAAAAGTTCAAAGAATTATATATCAAAAATTAAAACTTTAAGTTTTTAAAAAATGTCGTCTATCATTTTTTGTATGTTTTCATACATGTACAATGAAATACACTTATGTTCAAATCAAAATTCACCAAGAAATGCCATCATACAGGGTCTATATTTTCTTCGAAGTTTCAAAAATATGCTATTTGTATTTTCACTACTAAATCTAAAAATATATACCTGTCCTTGCATTGAGAGTTTTGTTTGTAGAATGTATCAATTATTTAATACGCTATTGCTTTGGTGACATGTATCAAAACTTACATAGTAACAAAATGCTAAATAAATAAATAAATAAAAAAATTTGAAAAATTAATAGTTTAACATCCAATTCCTCTTTATTTTAACATTTAAAAAAATCATCCCATTCGATTCTTGTCGAGAGTTCTTGCATTAATTAAAAGTAGCATTATGTCTTTATGATTTTCAAATTTTCAATAAACCAACAGAATTCAGTAACTGTAACTCGAAATATTATTATTCCAAATTCAAATTTGATATTCTGTATAAAAATTCTATAAAATGCATTATTCCGAAGATTACGTATGGTTTTTATTGACACCTCATCAATATGCAGTTTAGTGCAGAGAACATGGACCTGCCATGCAGTTCTTACAGCGCGCGGTGTTGGACGTTAATAAGTCTATATACTGACACACACACAGGCATTTAGTTATCTTTACAATATACAAGATTTCTAACGTTCATAACAATCCTTTCAAACTTAGTCATACAATAAAAAAAAAAAAAAAAATGATTTTCAATACGTTGCTTTTTAAGCGCTAAAAGCATCACAACTTCGTGGTTTTGCTTCTAGTTTAGATGTCATTTTGACAATCTGTTGAATAAAATAGTTTTTATTCTATGATGCCTTTATTCTAAAACCCCAAATGTAAAAGCATCAAAATAACAAAAATAGTTGGATGAGAGGATTTGCTCTGCCACATCGTGAGCTATGCCCATTCCAGTCTCCCGCTGGGAGGGGGAACAAACAGGGCATTGTGCGTGACCCTCATAAATTCTGACCAGCCTGGGTTCTCTCGGTTACATACGAGTTAATGCTGCAATCATTTGACACAAGTCCCTGACATCCTCCTGACATACAGCAAAAATCCACAAAGAAATACCACACGCCACACGGGCCGATATTAAAAGAAAATCAAGCAGAACCTTACTGATTTGAGAATGAAATTTTTCGAAAGTGATTTGGACTTTAGAATAAAAACCGCACCATTGTGGTATACACAATGATATCCCCAGCAGGAGATAGAGGCGTAATGTGTGGCAAAACCCATCCTGAGTACAGTCCGGCGGTCCAACAAATGGACAATGTCCAGTCAGTCAGCAATAAAATGCTTTAAAACAGCCTTACTGAGATCTCAATGGAATATCATTGTTGTTGGAAAACATTTGTCAGACGTGTGTGCCATTAGTCAAACTAACTTTACAAAATTAGAAAATGTAAATAAAAATAAAAAACAACTCTCAAGTTATCGATATGTGCTTTAAAGAAAAAAAAAAAAACCCCAAAAAACAAGAAAAAAAAAAAAAAAACCAACAAAACAAACAAACAAAAAAAAAAAATAAAAAATAAATTAAAAAAAAAAAAATTAGCAGTCATAAAGAAGTAAGTTTTCTCACGTATTGACAAAATATGGGCAAATAAATCTATTAGTGTGCTAAGTGATGAACAATATTGCTATCAATCTGTGAAATCTATACATTATCGAGTTGTGAAATCTACACTCAGTCGAAGATAGGCAGGTCCGAGATCCAGCGCCTAGCCCCTGGGTGATAATGTCTTCTTTACAACCTTTGACACTTGAAAACACCTTTTGGACCGTAAAATGAACTTAGGGTATGGCATTCCATGTAACTTGAACAATAAAGAATGCATGTGCGAGAAAATGTTCACAACCTGGATACTGGTTTCTGGTGTTTTTAATGATCCATGTGGTATTAAAGTGTAATTAAAAGACAAAATATGCACCTGTAAAGGCTGTCATCTGCGATAACAATATACATGAAACAATATTTCATATGTGCTTATTTACCAATGTGTATATTTCATTATAAATTCAAATGTGTTTTTGAAATCAAACAAGAAAAAGTTTCGTACCAAGATATTGACGATTTTTGAAAATTTCCCAAAAATCTTTGGATAGTTCATCGAATTGTCAGTATTAGGAACAACCTCTGATATGGTCATTCTGCCATATTCTCTTAATTATGTGCGAAAACTCCGGTAATCGATTTTCGGTGCCCTTTTTCAAGTTCTTTGGAGAGACAGTCTTGCGAAAAGGGGCGGACACCTTATGGGCGTTTTTCGCACTATAAACATGGAAACTATCCGATTACAATGCAGCGATCAGACGCAATCGATATTTCTATTTTAAAGGTACATATATGGTAGAGATTCCATTGTTTGAGTGATAAAACAGATTTTTTTTAACCTGTCATCAAGAGATTTTAAGCATCTATATAGACCTGTTGTTCGGCCACCGAGGTCGAATTCAAAATTCGTCATTTTCTCTTAATCCGATTTTTGGCGGGGATTTACAAGCATTATCCCTCAAATTGAATACACAAGGTTTAGTAATGCCATTATTTAATGGTATCAACATCTGATCATGTCCTGCAGTAAAAATAATTGAACACACAGTCGCTTATTGTTAGGGTACCTCCTAAAATCTTGGTATTATGTTTTGAAACAGATTTAAATTCTTTCCACTGAGTTTTTGTACAGAAGATAACGGGGAAACTATGGACTAAGATAAGAATAATAAAACACGTTTGTTCACGATAGGATGATGTTTGGGATAGACTGGGTCAATTAAGTGACATATCTCGTAAGACAGACTCTGATATGATTCATTAAATCACAAGAAGATTTTATTTCTTTGGTGTCTATCAAGAGAAAAGAAAATCATCGAAGACAAATATGTGGTTAAAGCTTTCATCATCTTTTGATCCATGCATTCCAGATATTTAAATCCTCTAATAGTTTAAAAAATTCAACAACAAAGCCTTTTCAATTGTATTTGTGATACTAAGTCAAAGAAACGCCGAAATTTGCCTAAAATATATTTGTAAAGTTCTTCGTATATTTTCTTATCTAACAAAATGTTGGAAAGTGACACTTGATCAGCTGGGTACCCTTTTCCGTGTATCGGTGAGGCCTGCAGCACTAACGGAGCCGGAGTCCAAACCCGTTATCGATACTCACAAACTGACAACCAGAAAACATGTGCGATTAACAATACTGGACTTTTTTGTTATCTGTCTTATCTTTCTTTAACACTTACTGTCATGAAATAAACAAAAAAAAGGGCAATTGACAGGGGGGCAATATGACAGATAAATAAATACATATTCATGCATCACTTATGTTAATTAATGAAATATGCTTATTAATATTCCAGAACACAGGGGTAGTTTTCGAAAACTGTATGAATCCTCTCCATAGTAATTAACACGTTCTGTTAATTTTACACCCCATTTTAAGATGAAACAGAGGGTCTAGTGTAGTCCTTAATGAACTAGAATTGATTGGACACGTTCGGGGTCTGGCGGGGAGAAATGATGACAGAGTAGAGCTCCCGGGGAGAGGGTCGCCGGGTCTATACTGACGGGGGCTTTTGATGCTTGTTTGTAAACTATAAACCAGCCTTTGACTAAGTCCAGCTAAAACGAATTTTATTAACTAAAATATTACTGGCTGTCATTCAAATGGTATTTCATCATACAAACGCTTACACATGTGCTTAACACCTGACACGCCAGTAACAGAAACGCACCATTATCATATTGTAACACAACTAGATGTATTGTATTTCGCTGTATTCTCTCTAAAATATTGTTTCAGTGTGAAAGCAACTTCAAATCCTAGGAACAATGAGAATGTGTTACTGATATCTCATTGTTTATCCATCATTCATCACAAAACACAAGAAAAAACGAGAAACTATCCTATTTATTGTAAACAATGGGTTTCAATAACAAAACCACTCGTGCACATTGAATAAAACATCACAGTTTTGATATACTGAAACATGTATTTATATCTTTTCTTAAAGGTAAATAGATACTGCTTAAATATTTCCAACAAGGACGGATAATGAAAAATAAACAGTACAAGTTGCATCACAGGGTGTATCTAGAATACAAAATTATGCATGTATTCAAACAAAGGTACTTGGCACATCAAATCATTTCGTCTTTCGTTCTTTTTTTCTTCTTTTAAATACATATATGTTTGCAAACGCAGAAAAATTTATACTACAACAATCCCAAGAAACAAAAGACTCTCCCTTCTTTAAGCAAGAATAGAATATTTCCTACTGATAAAAGAGTTCATACTGTAACAATTTTTTCTCTCTCCCCCCCCCCCCTTCTTTTTTACTTACAAATACTGATGAGGTAGCATATAGTCGGCTTCCGTAGGTTACCTTGAGGTGTAAGAAAAATTAAGAATGAAATAAATGAATATTTAAACAAAAAAACTCTCCTACTGATTACTTTTACAAAATAATTGGACATGTTCTAGCATAACCTAAATAGGAATTGTGTGGAAATGACAATTTGAGCAAACTTTGATTTGGGGTACCCAGTACTCCGCCTATTAGAGTATGGATATTACCTATACAGTTTTTTAGTTTTAATTATTAGCATATATTTATATAGCTATTGCTACATATATCTTTGTATATATTGACTTAACAGATTTTAAATAGACTCTGCAATTTTAATCTCACATATAAAAATTATTGAAATCTATATAATAACCAAAGGAAAAATCAAACCACATGTAGATATAGCTATCACTGTTAAACCATAAGCAAGTTACCCGGGGGTGGGGTTGTGTTGTGTTATGTGTGTGCAAGCGATGGTGGTGGTGTTTGCAAGTGTGTTTGTTGTTTTATGTCCCACTTGAAAATTTTTCACTTACAGTAAGATTATCAGCTGTAAATGAAGTGCCACAAATTTTGACCACTGTATACCTCTCCAGGCCATCACAGTGAGGGTTCTTTATCTTGCCAATGCTTAAAATGTCATGGGACCTTTGTTTTTAAGGCCATTCTGAAAGACCTGTGACTTTCTTCTTGTAATGTTGGGGCTTGGTGAAGTTCCTACCTATGTTAATGTCTGAGGTCTGACATGGCCACATGGATCAGTCAGGAAATGAACCTGTGACCTCCTGGTTCCAAATTGAGCACTTTAACTACCATTTTTAAATATATATATTCAAGGTTAATATCTGAAATTAGCCCCTTGCCTTAGTAACTTGCTAATCAATATAATGAGTAGTAACAGGAGTTCAGTGTGCCTGGCAATAACACACTCCAGTACACTCACTGTAGTGGAAGAATAGACCTGACAGAAACAGAATTGTAATGATACTGTAGTACTATATATCTTAAAATTGACACAAACAACCCCATGATATATACACGTATGCAATTCACGAGATTTCACAGCAATACTGAGGTCACCTTTGACACGTACATGCTAAGTGCCTCTGCACCTACACATTTATACACATACATATATATATTTCAAGGACAAACAAGTTTCAAGAACAAATATAAATAAAAATACTGGCAAACTGAGAAACTGAAAGAGTCAAGTGTTGGTGGTAGTATTTGTGATGTATAAAGACTAAATCCATGGACGGATACATCAACAAAACCTATATATAATAAACAAATTGGAATCACTACAAACGTACTTATTTTAGCAGCAGTCTTATTTTAGTACTTGCCTTGAATCACTAACTTATGTGCACCATTAATATATGAGTATGGATTAAATTCTACAAACATTTACTAATTCTATTTACAAGAACATTATCAATTTCCACAATTGCTTTACAAGCCAAGATTTTAATATACATGCAGTTACTTTCTACAAAGTCAAAACTGGAGACCAACACCATAGGTTTAAAATTACAGAAGATTCTTAAAGTGGATACATCATGGTATTCAATAGAGTCTTTATCTAAAGTTATAAACTGGAAGAAATAAACAGATCACCAACATATCATGTGAATGCATGAGTAAATTTACATTTTCATGTGTTGATGATCTGCCTATCTAGTTACTTCCTATTAATAGACATCATAAATAAAAAGAAAATATGCTGTAAAAAATATAAAATTTCATTATTTGACATAAAGACCATTTAATTCATCCATAAAATATTAACAAAATCAAAAAAGTAATTCCACACAGAAGTGGCATGCATTTTTACACCCAAAATTATTAGCATTCTAACCCCTTGAAATATACTAGTATACATGTCTACATCACAGTGTCAGCTCAGGTGAAGTCAAACACAAAGGGAATCTATTAAAATCATTGTAGACACAGTCCACTTATCAATAACTTTATGGTTTCTGTCAATTACAATTATCAAATCTATCTAATTTGGATCCATTGGAAATGTGGTTAAAGAAACGTTTTGATGTTTTACTATTTCATACAATTCACATGCTATATTGCAATAGTACTCATAAAAAATATATACATAAGGAATTTATACCTTTACTATTTTTGAAAAAAAAAATATAAAAAAAAAAATAAAAAGAAAAAAAGATTTCTTGCTATTTAAATGGTAAAGTTATATATATTAGATTTTTCATACACATTTACTGTAAAAATGTTTATGCACATTTTAAAATGCACTAAAATTGACTGCACTAAATTAAGTATGTTAACAGTATCTAATGAGAATTATTGCACTTCTAAATCTACAATATTATTTGTCTATATGTATATAAAAGTACAATTTAGAAATAAAAGATTATTTTTCAAGGCAAACTATATGTATATCATGTGGCAATTATACAAAGAAAAATTCACCTGATGAATGTATGCATCTTCAGTCATATTCTTAAAAACATGC
Organism: Ostrea denselamellosa; assembly: GCA_024699665.1. Classification (NCBI taxonomy): domain Eukaryota; kingdom Metazoa; phylum Mollusca; class Bivalvia; order Ostreida; family Ostreidae; genus Ostrea; species Ostrea denselamellosa. The sequence continues at coordinate 2,909,914 of JAMZEH010000037.1, forward strand.
AGTGACCACAAATTAAAACACAGAACTGTGATTTTTTTTTTTTCTAAAACAGCAAAATAGGCAAGTACTTGACACACAGGTTCATATTTGATTAATCTGTGAAAAATTATAAATATCTTTGTGAAAAAAGTCTGGCATTCAATCTCATATTTATGTATTCACAAAAAAAAACAACCCACTTCATCTGAGGGATTGACCTACTAACAATACCTAACCTTCATATGACATTTTTCAATACATTCCCCTTCCTTTTATTAATTTTTCTTCATCAAATGTTTGCAAGTTTGTCAAACTGAAGAATCAAACAATAAAGTCTGATACGTATAATATCACTGGTAAAATAAGGGAGAAATTTCAAACCTAAGTAGCAAACTTAACGGTGGTTGGTTTGTGATAAATTCCTGTCCCCTTTGCATTTGACCCTTTGAGCCCTGTTCCATGGACTGAGGATCCTTTAAGCCCTCCTCCATACTTTGTACTGCTGGCACCAAATCGAGAACCGGAAACTCCAAAGTAGGCTCCGGTGGTAGTTCCCTGTCTGGCTCTAAAAAGAAAAATCCATTTACTAAAACTAAATCAAAGACTTCAATGGATTTCATTTGTTTACACCTCTCTTCTTCTTCTTTTCTTTTTTCTTCTTCTTTTAATAAAAAACACCTATATAAAATACTACTTTAAAAACATCAAATTTATGAAACAATAAATATAATACTCAGACAACATTTGCAGTTTTTGCATTTGCTTCTGGATATTTTTACAATTTCTTGTCTAAATCTGTTCTGATAGTTTTAAATTCACAGTTTCTATGTCCATTCTATATACCATGGGTAGTTTACAAGTAAATTCCATTAAACAACAACAAAAATAAGGCTATATAAAGTCTGTAACTCACATTGCAACTTTCCAAGTAAACGTGTTTGAAACATGTGCTTACAAAAATCAGAATTACATGTGTTCTGATCACCATTATTTTGAGGTTTTCCCTCATAGTTCAATCCTATTGATGACTTACTCAGAGTCTGATCTGAATTTTGGAGTCCGACTCGTGGATCTGGGGGTGTAAGTAGACCGAGGTGTGGAGGCATGTAGCCCTGTGCCAGATGTTGGGAAAGGTTTCTCTGTAATCAGAATGGAATAATACACTGATATTGTTGTAATAATACAATTTTTTGAAGTACTTAAAGACAATCATCTGCATCTATCACTCTCTCTAGAGCTGTTACTGTAAGTGTACTAAATGCATAACAGTCATATTCTATATCTAATAAATGGCTGGAGTGATTTTTTTTTATCATATGATCATTTTGAAGGGTTTATCAAAGAAAGATAATCCACAGGAATTTACAAAATTTTGATTATCACTTGACTAATTTCACCTCATATTTTGCATTAATGTCTCTAGGAAAAGGATGTTGTTATTATTGTATTTTCATACGAATCCCTTGGTAAACAGTTTGATAAACTATCTCTTTTTATAAAAATTAATCATTAACCACAAATATTTTTAGAAATTTACATATTTCTTATTTCATTAAAGAGGATGACTCTTCCTAAAAGTTTCAAGTGCAAAACCATTTACCAGTTATGTGAATTTGATCTACTTCACTTTCATCATTATTGAACAATAAACAATTATCTTGATTTAAATCATTCAAAATCATTCAATATCCTTTCATCATACACTGAATATGTGATTTAGAACATTGGAGATGATGCACTGTCTGGCATAACCAAGAATTGGTTAGTGCCTCTGTCATGGACAATAAAGCAAAAAAAATTTGTAATCTTTAGTTTTTTAGGCCAAAAATTTCAAAATTTAATGTGGCAGACAGTTTTCTGTTATTTTTTCTCTCTCTATCTTCAGGTCTTAGATCTTTAATATCTCTCTTTTCTTGTCAGTCATTTAACAAAATCAACTGATTCTTACTTTTTTTTTTAATTTATTACATTAATTATAATTTGTACTCAACTTTAAATAATGTTTTCCCACACATTGGTATAAAAGTTAATTCATAAAATACTATATTAACACGAAATATATATCATGTATTTAAAAACGTCTATCCACTAACATATGAAAAGGGGAATGACTCAATTTTTTTTCTCAATTTGGAAAAATATAAAATTGAGTTATTTCCCTTATATATATATATATATATATATATATATATATATATATATATATATATGCGAGGGTTGTCTGTAAAGTTCGTGGACAAGCCTAAATTTAAATAAAAGTAGCGTTATAGATATTTATTATTAGCACATTTATAATCCTTTACTATTTGTGAATTATAAAATGTAAAATTTTATCTGATTTCAAATGCATAATTACAAGTATGACTTCATTATTATGGTGACCCAGAAAATGGCAAAGTTTTAATAACAAATTTATTTATCATTATGTACATTTGTATTTTGTAAAAATTTCACAGATATTGAGATGATTTTTACACGATGACGTTAATAATAGGTTCAACGTCGTACCTGCAAAATTTGAACGTTCAAAGTTTTGAAATGGCAGAGACATCGAGGTTTGATTCTATAAAGACAGGATCATCATTGTTCGAAAATAGGACATTTTTGGAAAAGGTATGGAGCAGAGAGCGGTGATAAAATTCTGTGTAGACTTCAGAAAAACACCCACAGAGACCCATAAATTCCTTAAACAGTCAAAAAAACATTGTAATGTGAGCCATTCATAAGTGTTTAAGTGGCACAAAAGATTTCAGACGGAAATGACAGTTTGTGCTTTGTTTGTGATGAAAATTTGCATATCAATGAAATGAAACATGAATTTTACAAAAATAATAGTTTCATATATTTTATCAATGTTTGTCAGTTTTCATCAAGGCTGTATGCAAACAGCCCTCACACACATCTCTCTCTCTCTATCTATATAATTGATCAATGCGGCAGTGTTTAACATGATACGGGGGTGCCTGAGAAACCGACTGAAATAAAGACACATACGGCATTTCTCTCAGATTCAAACAGACCACTGACATATTAAACATATATGATGTCATTTGAATTTAATCTACACACTCATTTTACCTAAAATTAACTAAAAATTTCACATCAATGGGTACGTCTATAAACTTAGACTCTAACCTTTTGTATTTGGCCTGGTGTCATTCAGGTCAGGGAAGCTGGTTGGTCGGCTCCTGGTGGTGGTAGGTGGTGACTCGTTCTCCTTCTCTTCGTGGGGTGTTTTTTGCCTTCTGGGTTTGGGAATTTTCTTTGAATACTAATAAAAGATGGCAAACCTTATTAGCTTATGTTTTATTATTTATGTTAGATAACTACTTTTAAAACTCTTGACTTCCCTAATAATTATAACAAACAGGATAAGTATCACTTTATTGAGAATCTTAAAAATTATGTAGGCATATATGGGAATGTTTTTAAGCAAAATTGTCTCCAGTGCAAACAAGAGATATTAACAAGTTTACAAGAACAATAGTACATAAACTTAATACTAACATACTTTGCAATGATACATGAAAACTTTGACTGACCTCTCTAGCTCTGTCCGCCTTGCTTTTTGTGTTGTACATAAATGTAGGACTCTGAGGTCGGCCATGATCTTTTGTCCACTTCTCACAGAAAGGTACGTGACGTTCTGCAGCCTTCCTACTGAAAGATCTTCCACACCACCTACACACTACAGTTTCTGAAATTATACCATTTATCACATATTATTTTTTCTAATAATACCATTACAAAGGAAATTTCTATCTAGGTGCATTTGTTCTTAAAATTTGTATGGTATACCCAGATCACTTTTGAGTTGCTCTTCTCGTTTCTTGGATTTGGAAGCTCTGCGTTGTCGACGGATGTGTTGGAGAAGTTCTTCGTGGGTGCCTCTCCAATCCCCGGGTATTTTGGATGGGCCAAACTTTGATGAGTAACCATTAGCATCAAAATACTCATCATCACTGTCAATGTTCACTTCTTTCTTGCGCCGGCGTCCGCAGGCAGGTTCATGAGTTTTCTACAAATGAATACATAGCATAACTTTAAAACTATTAGAATTCCTATAATCAAATGAAAATCTGGTGATTTACATAAATCTCTCATAAGTTAACATATCAAATGCTACTAATAATCTGAATACATACAAATTTTAGAATTGTTCATGTATAAATGTAACAGAGTCAAACAAAGATGCTAATATATTTTCCAAGTATTTATACTCTGCAGCTGTTTCTGCGACTCTGTTTCCTTCTTGAGATACTTCACAAATCCTCACACTTACCAAAGTATCAATCTTCAGCATCTTCCCACAGAAAGAGCACTTAAATCTGGTTTCCTCATAATCATCTGTCATAAATGAAAGCACAATCATTAATGCAGTAAGTTACAATGTTTTCTAGTCATAATGCATTGATTCATATTGTATAATGTACTGAATACTTTTATTTTCTAATTTCAAGTACATATATTTTGTGTAGCTATTCAATTTCCTTTCATCGTTATATCTGCTTTATTATGCAGGCTAAAAGTAATGGGAAAACTCTTAATACTGTCATGATAACATTTATAGTTAGTAATGTACAATATCATTGATAAGAAAACACCAACGTTTTACAAAATATGACTTCTTCCTTGCTTCTTGAATACACATGCTCAAACATGTCATGCATTTTTTGCACTTGGAATTTACATTCTAACTTTCAAACAACCATTTTTTTTTAAAAAAGTAAGCAATAACTGCAGTCACAAATTACCACATTTTGATTCCGGAAAGATTTAAGGAACTTTATTAAATGTAAAATCAACATGCCCCTTACATTCATGCACTTAATCAATCTGAAGTTAGATATACTATACATTTAAACTTACCAAACTTGAAAAAGCTTAGTTTTGCTAATAAAGTTAAAGCCTGATTTTGACTTAAGCTAGTCTCTGAATTATCCTAATACTTTTTAATAATTCTACAATGGATTTTCTTACTGAGTCCCAGATATATGTAGTATTCACTAGCCAATTTTGCTGTTCCAAGATACATAACTCTTCTTGAGATAGTTAAAACCATAAAAAAAAGTCCCAATCTCACCCCAATATGTGTGTGCTAGACCTTTTAAGTAATAAGCATCTTTTTTCAGTCAAATTTAGTTTAAAACACTGTCCAACAGTGCTCATACATATAATCAGTATACAATATCTAGATTATTCACCTGGATCAGATTCCGACTCCGACATGCTAAACCTGAAAGTTGGCTCATCATCGGTGTCTGACAAACCATCGTACATCCGAGACTTTCCTTGCCGAGGAGAAAACAAATACTCCTCATTGATATCTTCATTAAATCCATACTCATCTGCGACATTTCGTTTCCTGTCTTTCTCCTTCTTCGTGGAATATTCACCTGTGTTACCAGAACCTATAGAGAAAGCACAAAAATTCATGTCATAATCATTAATGATTGTGTCACCAAATAGAACAGAATCTAATTTGAACACAGATTTTCTGGATCGATGAAATGAAAAGTAGCAACCTTAGAAATGCATTCACGTCAATGGAAAGACATTCACTGTACAACAGTATATTCACTTACTGGAGAAGAATTGTGCAAATGGATCATCTTTATTTCCATAGAATGCAGAAAACTCAAATGGAGCAGATGAGGTAAAATACATGGAAAAATGAGAGTCCAAGTCATCTACAAATGTCTTGAAGGCAAACGAAAATGAACCATTTTCATCACCAAACCCTACAAAAGATATCATTGTATAAAAACAACATTCATAGACACATTCAAACTACATTAGGCTCTATATCTGGCATATTAGGTTACTGAATTACATTAGACCGCATTGGCAGATCCAGAAAAATTTTTGAGGAGAGAATAGTGGTGGTGGTGTTAACCCAAAACTGTACCTTTTTTGCCCAATAAAGAAGATTGAAGACCCAACACGACACAAAAAAAAACCCACCAAAAAAACCCCCCCAAAAAACCAAAACAAAAAAAAAAACCCAAAAAAACCAAACAAAGGTAAGGGTTGCAATCTCTGTAACTCCCACTAGATCCACCACTGGGCCTTGCATCTGATCCCTTTAAATCCAGTATCGGAATGTAATATAACAATAATAGAAGAATATTTTTGAGGAACCTGGAGAGAAATCTTCGTCTGCTTCATTCCAGTCCTGGCTCCATGGTTTCCGACGAGTCTTGTGAGTATGCTTCTTCTTTCTTCCTTTTGTTTCTTTTGTCTCTGTGTGGGACCTAGAACAGTAATCATCATACGATCTTACTGGAAAAGTTCCTTCAAATTACTCACTCCTAAATCCATACAACTTTATGATTATGCAAATTTCTACACCATAATACATATCTAAGAATATTTACCAACAAAAGAAATATCAGTACAGTATGTACACAATGGGTCTAATTCTTATATAGCTGTTTTTACAAAATGCTGAACAAAACAATGGTACAGTCTTACTTTAACATCAAACAGCTGAAAAATGGAATATCACATTTCATCATGCTAGCAGACAACAAATAATTTATTATTTATGAAGACATAAGTATGACAGTTTTCTTGTATTTTGCAATTTTTTTTTTCTTTTTTTAACTATTACTGCTTCAGACAGTTAGAATATATGTATTGCCCATCTTCAGATTCAAATATTTGATCCATATTTGCATCAAGTTCTCTGAAAGTTTTCGAGTTTCTGGGCCAATTCTGTACACAGAGTTTTTCTACAATGCAGCTCAGTAGTTACTAGTAGCTACTATTAAATGTGTATCTATTTACTGTTTAAGGGAAGTACATTACAGTCCCTGTGGTTCTAATTTCACTAGCTTCACAATTAAGGATTTTCCATCAAACTTAAAATCATAGTGAATATTGTTGGACAAGTTAAAATATACAGGTCTTTTTCAATTCTCATAACATACAGTAAATGGATACTATACAAATGAATAATTTAAAACACGTTTATTTATACAAAAATGTTCAATAATCAAATCAGGATTCAACACCTTGTTATGGAAAGATAGATAACAAATTTAAATAGTATTCAAGCATAAGTATAAAAAAGATAGGAATGTAAATTTACGTGATATTGAATTTGCTACACCTCTAGAGACCATTCTTAATGCCCTAACCCCAATCTTTTCATAAGGAAATTTTTAGAAAAAATCATTTGCTCTATCTTAAATGATCTGATATACCTAATTCATTTAATGTCAGTATGTACCTTACTACACCAGTACTTCAGAAAAATCTAAGTAGAAAAGTATCACAATGTGTTAAAATCTAAAATTATCAACACGTCCAATGAATATAAACATCTGCCCTGCAATTGCTCAACTTTCACAAGCATTTTGCATATGTACTGGCTTAATGTCTGCAATCATGAAACAAATTTAATGTTTACAATGTTCTGCTTTAAGAAGTATCCAAATGGGGAATAATTCTATTAAGAGCATTTGTGTTATGATATGACAGGATATGAGAGTTATCCTGTAAAGATCATGTCTACTGCAAAACATGTCAAATCTTGATGATATTTTTCAAGCTGTGAAAACTTTTAAATTGTGTTAGTTAATCAGTAAGACTGTACAGTACTAGTACAACGGAAGTCATTTACTGGTAGCCGCACAATTCAGTAGCAGTTCACTAGTATATTTATACTTCCATTTTTGCCTTTGATATTGTTACTAGTTGTAATGATAGCCATTCCATTTCTTTATGAATGTGACGTAGTTGTGGACAATGAGTGTATGAATCTTGATAAATATACTACATGTATTTTAATAGGTTGGAATTCCGACAGAAATAAAAGTAAAATGTAAATATAAAAAATAAATTTCATTTCTTAACTATATTCATACTATTGAGTACCAACTACACATATGTATATTAGCATTCATTAGTTGTTGCTTTAATCAGCAATGCTCATTCATACAACAAGATCATAATTACCATGAAGAGTCGTTTGGTTCACTGTAGTCAAAACGAGTCTTGAATCTGGTTCCCTTGTATTTATTAGAATATGCTGAGTCATCTTTGCCAGATTTATCTTCCTTGGTGCCAAAGAAGGTTGAAAATCCACCACCAGGAGGTACTTTAGTAGATTTCTGTTCTTTTGATCTGTTCAAATCTCTTTCCAAGATCTCTCGTCTACAAGTATGTAATTCATATTGACTTGAACTAGCTGAACAAGAACCAAGTAGCCATAAAATTCAGTTAAAACCTTACAATTTTTAATGAGTTTTCCTTTGTTTTACTGCTGGATATTGGGAAAATCTAGCATTGATCATAGTATGATGATTCCATTTGGTAAATGATGCCTTTTGCCACATCAGCATTCTTAAATGTCAGTAGAGATTATACAGTAGTGTTAAAACAGCCTATTAGCAAATTATCCTTAAATCAATGAGAACTCTAAACTACATTATCTTGAACATCCATATGCACTAACAATTATGATTTGGCCAAGAGGCAGGTCAGACAGTTTTCCTTTTTTCAGAAAATGTTATCGCTGACAATGTTGAACCATGAACAAATTTAATATTATTGTAAATTTGGAAATTTCCAATAGTTATTCAGGTATTAAGTACCTTAGGTTTTTAGACTGAAAATAGAGAGTTAAAATATTCTAATGTGTAAAACAAATATAATTAACATGATTTGTAAAATACATGAATCAATTTGTATTAGTAAATATGAAGAATATTTGATGTTAAAAAATGTGACTTAATATATTAAGAAATAAAATATTTGATATTGATCAAGAATTATCCAGGGAGTTAATTATACATACATAATGTATAATGTTCAAATATTTATTGAATAATTTAAATTTCTATGGGCCAATTTTTTTGGACTGTCAAGATTTTGTAGTTTTGTTTGGATGTAATTTCATGATTATGGTTTCTGTACATTAAAATATTAAACAGATTGTGTATTTTATTAATGTTTGAAATTGCGAGATACTCAGAAAATCCATGAAAATTAAGCCACCACAAAATTTAATGATTCTATCAAAGATTCATATACAAGTCTATTAAAAAAAAAAAAAAGCAACATTTTTTGCAATCAGCACAATGTAATTGGATTATTTTTATTTTGTTTTACAAAATGTTATCTATGCCCTTCTAGAATTGAAACCTGTTGTGTAATCTTAGCTTTAATTTAAGGAACTTATTCAATAGAAAAAAATCTGTATAACATAGTATTCCTTACATTTACATTGTATTATACATGTATATTCATCAACAATCCCAAGTTTTGATACTGTAAAATTCCCAGAGTGTGATCTGACTTTCCAGATCATGTCTCTCTGAAAGTGATGATGTCACAATGCATCAACACACGCTTTTGTGGGAAGTGAAGGACTGTGTCACAGACAAAACTGCATGTACACATGAATATTTTCACTGTATGTTTGTTATTTTGTTAATTAGGAATACACTCACCATCATATAAAAATGAATTAAAAATTCAAATGTATATAATAAATCTATCATTGTTACAGTAACTTAATTGGAAGAGTTGTATCAGTTCTTGTTGACAGGCATGGGTCATCAGATCAAAATCGACATTTTGTGTCTCATTTAATCTAATGATCTGCACCTGTCAACTCAATGTGATCCGACCCTTCAGATCAAGTGACTGTAATAATAGCATATAAATTTATCAATAAAAGTTTCTGGGATTGTAAAATGTATAAAACAGATATACAATAAAATTAACACATATGCAAGACCTGTCTTTGTTCTTCAGACACTCGTAAGCTGCTGCAATCTCTTTAAACTTTTCCTCTGCCCCTGACTCCTTGTTTTTGTCTGGGTGATATTTTTTGGCCAAGGACTTGTAAGATTTTCTTATCTCCTCTTCACTGGCCCCCACCTTTAACCCCAGCACAGCAAAGTGATTCTTTGTCATCCTTTAGACACATCAAAAACCCTGTATAATAACATAAAGAACTGACATACTTGGTACATTTATAGAAAATGAATGGTATATACTAAAAATTCAATATCACTTGTAAAATAAAATTTGATTTGTTCATTTTGCCTTTTATCAATATTTTAAATATTGTATAAAACTGAAGTTAGATTGCACTACATGATGTCCTGCAAATGACATCATAATATATTAATTTCCTTTATAATTAGCTGTCAAATTACATCCTAATCTTAATGGCAATTATGAATATGGTTTAATGAAATTATTGAAAAATATGTATTAGCAAAACTGGTTTAAGCTTTTCAAACATTTTTTCCCCCACTATTTTCAAGCATCTTTTATTATTATTTACAAAATGCTGTGAAAATACTGTTCACATTTTATCCACAATATATACAATAAACAGCTTTCACAATAACATTCTTAGGTGCTCCATGGTCAGCATACAGTTTTTTGTATACAATATCAACATTTTCAGAACTTCAGTTATACTCTTTAATGATAAAACATGTACAGGTTTGAATGCAAGATCTATGGACATGAACTGACAAATATGAATTCACTTCACTCTGATATGGTGTTTAGGTTGTCTGCTACTATAAATGCATGTTTTATTTTTGATAAAATTTGAAAATGTCTGATTAGATAACAATGTCTGGCTCATGTCATGAGCTCAGATCACTCAATTAGAACCAAAATTTCTCTTTTCTATTGATAAAAAAACAAAAAAGTTCCAAATAAATAAAATACTGATATTTGTTATAAAAATGCTTTTAAAATTGTTGAAAAAAACCTTAAGATAAAGAGCAAGAGGCCCATGGAACACCATGCTCACTTGAATTTTTTATTTAGCTTTTAAAAAATGGTAAGTGCCAGAATAACCTCCCAATGGGGTCCTTGATCTGGTATTTGGTTTTTCACAGGTGTTTGCATCAGGGGACCATCAATATGGAAAGAGGCTACAGTACCTGATGAAAACCTGTGTATCTGAATGAGCAACCACCATCCCCTCTCACATACAACCAGAGGTGATAATGAGGATGGAACCAAAAGGTGATAAACTAGTGCACTACCCAGACACCATTAAACATAAAAAGACTCATAATTAGATTTTATAGTTTGGAAATGGCTTTAACAAGAATCCATGACATCCTGCTGCTCATGTACAACAAACCCACTTGTGGCCTTACCCTGGCCCCAAGAATCAAGCTTTGAACAGATCTGGATTTACATCATCTGAGGATGCATTCAGTGTAGTTTTTTTCCCCTAGTGATTCAGGCTGGAATGCAACTTTACAGGACAGTGACAGGGGTGTGGACTATACTAATGAGAGACATGAATTTAATTCAACACTCAAAACAATACTTTATTAATTAAACTGGGATGATTCATTCAGAATATTTTGACTGAAAAATGTTTGTGGGAAAAACAGTTAATAATGACTCAGTTATTTTGAATTTGAGGTAAAGTAATAAAGCATATAAATATGAAAATCAACAGGTTTCAAAGTTTTCATTTCACATGGGGATCTGATGAATGTTTGAAGGTATGTCTTTAAACAAGTGTAGTGGGACCCAAGTGTAATGGATAAGTATGTTATGAATTTGTTTAGACTACAATTTTTACACTATTTAAATGACTTTTGTGAGGGAAAACTACTTTAATTTGGTAGTAATTCTCATGTATGAAAAACAATGACCTTGTATGGAAATAGTTGCACTGTAAATCAAAGGTTTTCATAAGGAGTGGATCTGTAACTCTCTAGTATATTCCAATTTTTCCCTGGAAGCAACAGTTCTGCAGCTAATGGGAGAGTTTCTAGTTACTGCCAGAACACTGTTTTATTCTGAACTTACACAATGACGACTTTACCCTTGATACTGCCTACGCAGACAATACATGTAATACAAGTTCTCAAATGCAATATGTGCTGCTGAGTACTGTCACACTGATACACGAAAAAAATGGAGCAGCAGCCATTGCCCACAATCACTTTGCAGAGAGAGTGGAGGAGGGGCAAGAAATTTTGATGGCAGTCTGTGTTAACTCACAAGAATGTAATGGTGATCTGTGGTTAGAGAAGCAACGAATTAGTTAAAACTCCTATTGTTTATTATTGAATGTTTTTTGACAGGCTCCAGTACTATCAATACTTGGATTATAGTGCTTAAATGTTTCAAATGAGAATTTACCAAATGGAAATAAAAAAGTATGATTTGTGCTATTTTGCTATAATTTGTTTACAATTGCATGGCATATAAATTAACACATAGATTAAACTTTGTGTTACTTCATAATGTGTCCTCAGGTATATGACAAAAAGAAATAATACTGTCAAGAAGCTGATGATTGCATTGAGTCCACTTTCACATGATGTTGTCTCTCAACAATTTCAAATGGAAAAGACTGGTCATCCAAGTTGGACAAATTTTACAAATCTTTGGCTTTGCATGAAATGGTGATGATAACGACCAGTGGTCAATCTAACAACCCCTATAAATAGTAAGGCAAACACACACCCCTGGACATAACAGAGGTGGGATCAGGTGCCTAGGAGGAGCTAAGCATTCCCCAACGACTGGTCACACCCATCATGAGCCCTATATCTTGATCAGGTAAACGGAGTAATCCGTACTAAAATATCAGTGTGTAAAGAATGGCATACCACTAGGCACCCAATTGGTTTGAAACACATAAGACGGCAATTGATCTAACGATCATTATCTGTACCTATGAAATACATATATAATTCAATTCAAGTTTGATATGATGATCATTTGAGTATCTTGGATCGCCATTTGGGTAAATCGACACGCCACTAAAATGGTATTCTTCCCAATAATGGGGTAAAAAAAGTTATCCTCAAAGCACTGACTCACATTGCATGTTGATGAGAAAATGAAATGATTGATTGATTATATATTGTTTTACGTCCTGCTCAAGAATTTTTCACTCATATGAAGACATCACCATTGCTGGTGAAGGGCTGCAAAATTTAGGCCTATGCTCGGCGCTTATGGCCTTTGAGCAGGGAGGGATCTTTAACGTGCCACGGGTCCTCGGTTTTTGTGATCTCATCCAAAGGACTGCCCCATTTAGTCACCTCTTACGACAAGCTAGGGGTGCTGAGGATCTATTCTAACAACCCAGAACCTTATAGAAGACATCTGAATCATCCATTACAGCATGCTATTACGATTTGTATTGATAAATATCTCACTGTCAAGGTGGAGGAATGTGGAACATCAGTGAAGATGAAGTAAACCAGCTGATGACAACAAAACAGCACCAAGAAGCTAAAGGAGGAAAGTCAGATAAATGGATTGGAAAAATTAACAAACAAGAATTGTGCAACATTCAGTATCTTTGTACTGGATATGATCTATATCATTTGAGTATCTTGGATCGTCATTTGGATAAATCGACACGCCACTAAAATCGAATTCTTCCTAAGAATGGGGGAAAAAGTTATCTTCAAAGCACCGACTCACATTGCAAGTTGGCGAGAAAACGATACGAAGAATAACTCACCATTTGCACCCCAAAAAAGCAAAATTATTGCTTTATGAATCCTATGTTGTGTAGAAAATGGGGAAATATCTTACGAAGTCGCCATTTTCAAACTTTTTATCCACTTTTTCACTTACATCTTGTTTCTTAACGACAAAAGGTGAAGGCCGGATTTTGTCCGCATCACGATCCCGATGTTCTTTGTTATTAGCAATATTTCATCAATATCATTAGTTTCAATTGTTTTGTTTCTAAATCAGTCAATAAGACATTATGGATATAACAATGAAAATTTATATAAATATTCAGACACATTTTTTCCAGCATAAACTCCGGAATTTAGCAATCTCTCATCTTACACTTTACTTTCACACTTTAAATATCCGGTGTTGATCCAGACCATGCAGTCATCATGTCAAACTCGAAATGATCACCCTGTAGCCGTTCTACACTACGATTATCAGAAATCAGTAGAATTAACTGATGTTTATGTATCGGTCATTCAAAATAAAAAAGAAACTACCTCTATCGTCAAGGCTTTATGTGAAGATTTTCCATTAGAAAACTTACAACATTTGAAAAGAGTGAGGTCGTGCAATTCCAAAGAGGGTCCTCTTCAGGTGATAATATGCCAAGACAAAAACAACTTGATTGTAAAAGAAGCTCTTGCAGATGTCAAATATAGTTACCTTGGAAAACCCTTTTTGACCAAAGTGCCAAAGTTGAAGCCACTGACGAGACCACAGTATGAAGAAGCCAAACTCTATTGGCCAGTAACATTTCACGAGGATAAAAAAGTGACCAAACTCCTAAACTTGGCATACTTTTCTCTAGCTGAATTAAATACAATAAATAGACATGTCCAAGAGGTATTTCAAACTAAAGAAAATGAGAAATCTTGCAATGCTGCTTTAATAGTAGATCCAAGAACTGACAATGTTCTAGCGAGTTCATGTGATAGAAGACATCTGAATCATCCGTTACAGCATGCTGTTATGCTTTGTATTGATAAAATATCTCACTGTCAAGGTGGAGGAATGTGGGACATCAGTGAAGATGAAGTAGACCAGCTGATGACAACAAAACAGCACCAAGAAGCTAAAGGAGGAGAGTCAGATAAATGGATTGAAAAAATTAACAAACAAGAATTGTGCAACATTCAGTATCTTTGTACTGGATATGATCTATATGTAATGAGAGAGCCATGTGTAATGTGTGCAATGGCATTAGTGCATTCCAGAATAGGCAGAGTATTTTACATAGACCCACATGAGGATGGAGGGCTTGGTTCTCGATTTCAGATTCACACAGAAAAAGAATTGAACCATAATTTTGAAGTTTTCAAGTGTCAATTAGCAAGAAATAAATAATATGACTATTTATTATTTCAATTTTTTCTTTTTTTTTTTTTGAATTTTGCACACCTGAAGCTAAAGTGAGCTTTTCTGATCACCTTTTTTCTGTCTGTAAACTTTTAAAATTAGACTTCTTCTCTAGGGCCATAGGATTAATTTCGACCAAATTTACCCCCAAAGTATGCTTGGAAAAAGAGAATTTAAGTTTGTTCAAATGAAGTGCCACACTCGTTTTGAAGTGGAGATAATTAAGAATTAGTGAAAATATTGTTGTATCTTATAAAAATCTTCCTCTGAGGAACCACTGGGCCAATTTCAATCAAACTTGGATAAAAGGGATTCAGGTTTGTTCAAATGAAGTGCCATGCTCCCTCAAAGAAAATTTAATCAAGAAAAGGCATGAATAGTGTAGTATCATGCAAAAATCTTATTCTCAAACCGCTGGGTCAGAAAAGTTGAAATTTACAGGTAGGCAATTTGATTAAAATTAGATCCTAAGGTCCGCTCACATAAATCGCTACACAAGGATCTGACATAACTCCATAAAGGGTCATGTACATATGACCTTTTACTTGGAATATTCATGAGAACTATCAGCCAATCAGATTTCACCATATAGATGAGGCTATTTAGCCAGTTCTCAGCAATTCATAAACAAGATGCAGTAATCTCTCTGCAACAAAGTTTATTCTACACCATTAAATTGTATGTTCTCATATGTAGGGAATTTTAAACTTTAGCAATAATGCCTTATCTATCCCATTCATACAAGCAACAACTGGTTGCGGTAGCTCAGTGGTTAGAGCATTCGCTTTGTAGCCGGGAGGTTGTGAGTTCAAGCCCCGCTCGTGCTATGGCCGCGTCAAACCTTAGACATAAAAATAAGTAGTGATTGCTCCTTCGTCAAACGCTTGGCATTTAGAAGTGAAAATCACAGGTCTTTTGGATATGACCTTAAAAAGGAGGTCCCGTGTCACAGTAGGCGTTGGCATGTTAAAGAACCCTCACTGCTACGGTCCTGAGAGCTAATCATAGGTCCAAATTTGTGGTACTTCACCTACAACTGGTGACATTTCAATATGAGTAAAACATTCTCGACAGGACGTAAAACAAAACATACAAGCAACAAAACATGTGATATAAAATATGCCCAAATTAAATTAATTCTGAATTGCGACTTATGTATGAATAGGGATGGGTACGATTTGAATAGTTTTCAAAATGCTGTACTTATTTATCATGGTGAATATAATGCCAGCCAACGAAAATATTGCATTGAGACGTCACATCTACATGCGATATATTTCCTTTTAAAGCAGACAGTTGCAGCCATTTTCCTTGAACTGTATAAACACAGACAATTTCAAAGGTGACACATTGATTGGCTAAGATAAAGGTCATGTGGATGTGATCCTGTCTGGGGTTATGTCAGATCCCAGTGTAGCAATCTACGCGAGTGAATCTTGGGATCTTATTTTCATCAGATTGACGAGAAAATTTCCTGAAAAAAGGTAGATTCAACTTTGTTCAAATCATGCCCCCCTCCCCCCAGGGGTAAAGTGGGGCCACAACAGGGAATCAAAGTTTTATATGGGGAAAATATAGGGGAAACATCTTTAAAAATCTTCATCTTAACTACAGCAGGGTCATAATAAGTCATATTAATATGCAATCATCTACAGGTAGTACAAGTTCATTAGTATGTTCACTTCAGGGACTCCAGGGGTTGGGTGTGGCCAACAAAAAATCAAATTTGTAGATGGGAATTTACAGGAAGTTAATTAAAACAACTTCTCTTCAAAAGTAGAAGGGCCACACTAAATCATATGCAAATGTTCCCAAGTTGTGTGGAATCCCATTTTGTTTTTTGCCTCATATGAGGTGGTAGTGGCAGTGGAATATTGTTTTTGTCCTATCTGTCCTACACTTTAACTTTGATCATATCTTTGAAATAGTAAGTGATAGGGCTCTTATATTTCTTATGTTCATTCCTTATGGCACCAAGTTTTTAAACTCTTGACTTTGGGAGTTTGACCTACTTTTAAAGAAAACCCAATCTATTCAATATCTCCTAAACTGTTTAAGGTAGAGCTTTCATATTTTGCATATAGATTTCTTATAGCAAGACCTTTCACTACATACTTTGATCTTGTGCCCTTCCTCAAACTTTTTAAGTACAGCAAGGTCATGTTGGTCATATGGGTATTAAGACATCCCTATGTTGTATGAATTCAAATTTGATGTTGAATTCAAGTTTGGTTATGTTGTGACCTTTTGACACTAGGTTGAGGCCACAATATGGGATCAAAATTGTTTATGAAAATAAAGATTGGAAAAAAAAAAAATCTTTTAAAAATCACAACAGCAGGTCATGGTGACTCAGGTTAGTGATGTAGTAATTGCATGTCTTTTTTTATTGACAAAAATTTCTTTTGAGTATATTTTCATTTGCATATAATATTAGCAGAAAGGGAAATTTTTTGTTTGAATGCACATAATGTCTATATAGTTTGCATAAGATCATAGGTAAATTGAAGTTGAAAGTACAGTTATACATTCCTCAGTGTAATTCCATTAGTAATGAAATTAAACTATTCATCACTTTGTTTAAGGCGATGATTTCATCTTCAAATTAGAAATATTGCCTATGCCAGCTTTGTATTGATTTGGGTCCAAGTATATATTATTAAAGGTCTACCTCTTTTACTCTTCTATCTGTAAAAAAAAAAGCACTTGCCTAATTTAATCAATATATACTAGTGTATAGCTTCAATAAATGATTATCTGGTAATCTTACATAATCATTTGCTGTAGGTTTACAACTTCATTATTTCTTGATTCTTCTCTCTTTCTTTGGCGGCTGAACATTTAATTTTTGAGGAATTAATTACTCTAGTGTTAGTGACAAAGCAAGTTTATTTCATTTCAAACTTGTTAGAAATGTTCATTTTAAAATTATATATATATATATATATATATATATATATATGCAAGGATAAAAAAGGGATGTGGTTAATATATTTTTAAAATGAGGAGCCCAAACAGTGAGGAGGGGAAGGGCATGGACATAAAATATCATGATCCTTTGACAAATATGAAACAGTTAGGATCAGGATATCAAATAATTTATAACCTGCTTTCTGGGCCCTGTTTTACAAAAGATATCAGCAACTAAGACTAAAAATGTTACACAACTCTAAAAATTAACAGCAATAAAGAGTTAGTTTATATTGAGCACCAAATTAATATAAACTCAAATAAATGAAGATATCTTTATTCATTTGAAGATATCATGAATTTAATTATTGCATGCAGTAATTGAACTGATATGCGCTTCAAATTAATTATTGCTCTCTTCGTTTAAAGTGATGGGCGCATCAATGTAGTGGAGTTATTGTTTGCAAAATTTAATTTGAAGCTCTGTATAAATGATTTGATGACCTGTGTAATTCAAATGAAGATGTATTTAACTATTTACAACGAGTTTGTGTAAAAAAAAAAAAAAATAAATAATGCGGGTGTCAGTTCTGTTAAAGAAGCATTAATTCAGTTGCGGATGTGTTGAAGATATCTATAATATTATATAGTTGCTCTCTCTAAAAGAATCATTGCACGCATCAACTGACTTAATGATATTAATTCCATTGAAAAGAACAAATTCAATTAATGTACGCATTAATTGAATTGATGCATGTATTAATTGAATTATTGCTCTTTTGAAATGAATTGTAGTGGGCATCAATGCCATTGTTGATATTATCAAGGAATTCGAAGAGAGCAACAATTCAATTAGAGCATTCATCAATTCAGCAGAATAATTAATGATATTAACAATTCAATTAATATGGGCAATAACTCAGAATTGAAGATCATTAATTATTTGAAGAGATATTAAATTGTAGAGTGCATCAAATGAATTGATGATATCTTCAAATATAACTTTGGTTAAATTTGGTGCTCCATAATTTTAAGAGTCAAATCACATATTAACTATACCTATTTACATAACAACTCAACACTTAAGTACGTAGCATATTGCCAGCCGTGTATGCTTGAGGCCATTTATTCAGATTTGTACACACATGTGAATGAAAATACACAATAATTTTCCATATAAATATACTAGTATACGATATCATATGATCTCCCTTTTAGAACACCAGAGCAGGCCTGGAAAATCCTCAAAAACAATAATGATAATATATTGTGAAAAATTCTAGGAAACCATTGTTCCATGATGCAGGGAGAGTGTGACGGACCTCGCAATTCACTCATATAAAAACAACGCACAAGAAGACATTTATGAAAATGCAGATCGTAAATTCTCTGTAACTAAAAGCAATCAACCGGAATTATGCCTCAGTGTAAGCACATTTTTTCAGGACATGAATCATTCACTCTGTGTTACTCGATATAAGTGTCACGAAAAAAATCATGTCGAGCAAAGATTTCTGTGTTTGCCTTTCAAGAACATCACTGAAGAAAAGTACTGTTGTGGGAGAGATACTGCAGAGTAGATGCAGTTCATTCCTCAGGAAAAACGTGTGCATTGGCGATATTTTATGCTAAAAATGCAGGAGGAAGATTTGCAGATTAGAAAAAAATGGGGTTGGGTAATTAAGGTTTTCTGTCCCATTGCCATTATCCAGGCATCAGGTAAGGACCCTCATACAAAGGATGTATCTGTAAATACTGTTTGAAAAACTTACGCGATGCGTATCATGTGTCACAAAGACTCAAAGGATGTAGGTATTATTCCACATACAACACGCGCAGACATTTTCGTACTGCTGGGTGTACTGGTACCAGCTGGGGATAGATGAATAAACGGTTGATGAAAGTGATAAAACATCTTGCAAAAATTCATCTACCTCTGCAAGTGTCACTCTTCCTGTTATTTCTGTTGGAAAAACTTACGCGATGTGCATCAAGTCTCACAAAGAATCAAAGGGTGTAGGTTTGTTTGATTGTTTGTTTGTTTTACGTCCCGAATTTTTCACTCATATTGAGACGTCACCAGCTGTAGGTGAAGTTCCACAAATTTAGACCTATGCTTAGCGCTCAGGGCCGTGGCAGTGAGGGTTCTTTAACGTGTCAATGCCTACCGTGACACAGGACCTCCGTTTTTAAGGTCATATCCGAAAGACCCGTAATTCTCACTTCTAAATGCCGAGCGTTTGGCGAAGGAGCAATCACTACCCATTTTTCGTCTTAGGTTTGACGCGGCCATGGCACGAGCGGGGCTCAAACTCACGACCTCCCGGTTACGAAGCGAACGCTCTAACCACTGA
>JAMZEH010000037.1:3535000-3737500 GCA_024699665.1 Ostrea denselamellosa
GCAAGTTGGTAATTCCAATAATTTAAGACAATACCATTTTGGTCTAAAATATCTTTAATGTGTAATAACCAGTGTGAATAGAAACTATCTTTTTTGTGAAGATTGAAGATATGGCATTTCATTTTTCCAGATATATTTTTTGTCATAAGACAATCACTCTGGCATTTATAAACACGTGTAAAATTACCCTGTCAAGTTCACCATATACAATACTATTACATGTATGTATAAACTTATTAACTTCCATTATATATTGTTATCCAAATGCAACAATTCAATTACATTATCATTTTTATCAAATTTGGAACAACCGTTATATCATACAGTTGCAAAAGAACATCGACAGGTAGACACAATTTTCTAAATTTACGTACACGGCTGAACATAGCTTCCCTTGCTTGTTGTACAAGTCTCACCTTATTCTTATGAAAATTACCTTTTCTTGAAAATAAGTTTTCCTCACAGCAGACAGTGAATCCCGATTCTGATAAACGTACACCTACGCATGCTTAAGCTGAATTTTCGCCTTATCATCCGGTTTTACTTCGCTAATTCATTTTCTATCTGAACCACAGGGTCGATTTGTACACGTAATTTTTGGCGATTTTGCAAATTATTACGTGAAACAATCGACTTATTAGCCTCATAAAATAAAAAAAAATGAACATTTATTCTTTTTATCCATATTTTAAACGCAAAATTACAAGCAAATAAGAGGGGAAAAATTATACAGATAGATCCTATTCTGTAGCACAGTGCGTGTTTTCAAATTCATAATTTTCAAGATAATAGAAAAAAGTTTAGCTTAAACTTATAAATATTCAACTGCAATTTACCGACAGTGTAACATTGTATTTTGTTTGTTTATTTCATTCTTGACATTGAAATATAACATCTGACGCAAATTCAATACTGTATCAAAAATTAAATGCTGCTTCATTGCTGCTAATTTCAGCACCTCATAAAAGAGCTGGAGTTTATGATTCATACTCCCTGTTTTAATTTTCAACCATTTCTTGGATTTCTGCAGTTAATATCACGCTATCTTTTCGATATCAATTAAAGTTGACCCATCCTTGAATGGATTTTGTCAGCGTTCGTACCCCATCAGCCTTCAGCCTATGGCAGTGTTAAATCTGTTATCAGTTACGATGGTAAACATGTTCATAATAATTTTCGAATAATGGCATAATACAATACAGCACAAAGCACAAATCATAAAAAGCCTATCAAATTTTAGAAATGGAACAGAGTTATATAATGACTTCGTTCGAAAGTCTACATAGCTACATTTCATTATATGTTTGTTTGTTGTTTTCCGCCACACTCAACAATTTTTCAGTTATCTGGTGGCGTCCAGTTTTCATTGGTGGAGGAGAGAACCCAGATACAATGTACCCGGGAAGAGACCACCAACCTTCCGAAAGTAAACAGGCAAACTTTCTCACATATATCGGCGCGAGCGAGATTCGAACCCGCGCCGACTAGAGGTGAGAGGCCTTGTGCATTTCATTATAAACCACAATTTGAACACATAACACCAGCACGACACTAATCACTCGCTGACTTCCATTCCATTAGTTATCACCCTTTGTCCATATTTTTGTCAATCTCAAGTACAGGCCATGTGCATTACCTATGTTTATGCATCACATTTTCTATGAAATCCAGGTTAGAATAGGTCCTCAGTATCCCCTTCCTTGTCATAAGAGGTGACTAAATGGGGTGGACCACAAACCCCGAGATCCCATGCCACTGCATGTGTGGTACGATAAAGATCCCTCCTTGCTCAAAGGCCGTAAGCGCCGATTTGCAACCTTTCACCGGCAATGGTAACGTCTCCATATGAGTTAAAAATTCTTGCGCGCGGAACGTTAAGCAATGTACAACAAACTAACTATATATAATGCCTTTTAATGCCAAACTAAATACGTACACATAGGTAGTGATTACTCCTTCTACAAATGCTCGGCATTTAGAAGCGAGAATCTCGGGTCTTTTGGATATGACCTTAAAAACGGAGGTGCCGTGTCGCGGCAGGTAAAGAACCCTCACTGCTACGGCCCTGAGCGCTACGGATAGGTCGAAATTTGTGGTACTTCCCCCTACATCTGGTGAGATCTCAAATATGAGTGAAAATTTTTCAACGGGACATAAAACAATGAATCCATCAATCAATCTTTGAGTATTCCATTCTCTCAGTAAATATTTCAATTTAGTAAGACTTGTACAGATTTATTACATTTACTGCCCATATCTCTATGTACGAGCAAACATGTATACAAAAGCCTTTCTCACATTTTCGTCTAAATTATCCAAAACGTAGAATATTCTGCTTGAGAAGTCAAAATTTGTGACACTTCAATCACAGCTGGTGACGTCTCGTACGTAAAATTCTTGAATGGGACGTAATACAAACAACTCGGGATCAGTGTTGCAGTTTTTGCTTCATATTTACATAAATCATATAATTCAAGAGGTTAGGAGCATATCTTAGATGGTATCCGCCCAAACTCGTGAATAGTTAAAAGGTAGCAAAATATAAATATACATGCTGAATTTTTTTTGGACAAATAATATATCCTTTAAAGTGATATACACTAGTATATATATATATATATATATATATATATATATATATACTTTCATGATAGATATATCCATGTAGGGCTACAGACAACATATTTTCACCAAAGGATACGGACATTCTTATTCCATATAAAATTCTTAAAAATACTATTATCATGTGAATGCTTTTATAAACCCAAAAATTATATCGCTGAAAAATGCAAATTGCAGAATATCGAAAAACGTCTTTTATTGGTACATTTCATGCAATAATGATTGTTGTTTGATCCTTACAGAAAATCCCACGTAAATACAGCAAAGTCCTGCTTCATTTGAAGCGTCCAAAATATTGGTTACTGCTACGGACAAGTTTGGGCGACATACGTGACCCCATCCCGAATCTGTAGTTTAACCTTTTTACGTTCTGTAAATACACAACTCGTAAGAATAGTCATTTTGACCCAGTGATTCTAGAGAAGATTTATCATGACTCCGTCCTATTCTTGGATCACTTGAAACGTCCAAATCATTTTTTATCTGAATTCATCGGGCGACACCTGTCTATTTGTGTGTCTGTCTATTGTCAATTAACCTTTATTTTAAAAAAAAACTGTCCAAGCAAACCTATCAAAAATCATTCCGTTGCAAAGGGGAATGAAAGTTTGTTCAGTTAAAACCAATACCCGTTTGAGGTCATTAAATATAACATACTTGGGTCATTTTAAAACTTTCATTTTAAAATCCATTGAGTAAACAATGTCAGTTTCTTTGTACAAATCCCCTTACTCGTCTAGAGGCGAGATTTTATCCATTTCAAATAATGACCCTAGCAGTTAGGATGGGGCTACTAAAGGTAACCAAATATTGAAACAAATTTAAACTTCATGACGCATACATCAGGTTAGGACTGCAATAGACGGTATATTTTTCAAAGGAATATCGCTGTGTAAGATTTTTTTTTCGGGAACAAGGATTTATGTTACCAATTCATCATACCAACAGCCTTACAATCATAAACCCAAACCGAACTGGTGGGTGGGTAGTAATGAAAAAATATCACTTGTATATCACTTTGTAATTGCATATATTATGTTCTTTGAAAAGACTGCTGGGTTCCTTTCAATCATAGTTGAAGAGTGGAGAGGGGGTGAACCAGTTACTACATTTCATATGATACGCAGTTACAAAAGTTTAGGATACATGCACCGAGCAAAGGACAACAGTGTTTCTGTCACCACATGAAAAATTTGATGTAAAGAGGACGGAAGGGAAAAAAGAAGCATTGCTCAGGAAAATAATAACATTTCCTTTTTTGATTCACATAACCTCTTATATTCTTAATTCTGACATATAGTAATGTTAGGCTCATGTTTAGAAATACTGACACACAATAATGTTGAGATCATATTCATGAATACTGACACACAGAAATGTTGGGATCATATCCATTAAGACTGACACACGGAAATGTTTGGATCATATTCTTGAACACTGGCACACACAAATGTTGGGATCATATTCAGGAACACTGGCAAACAGTATTACTGCAGTTATATCCTAAAACAATCCAGTTTAGTTATACTAATGCAACTCCCACTCAACTACAACAAAACTTATTAGTCTTTGAAAAATAAACAAAATATGGACACTTTCATTTCCTAATCATTGCCACATAATTTCCTTGTCATTGAATTATTTGGTCAAACAATCATTAAGATAGTATTTTCTTGCACAACTGACTATCTGATCTATGCATCGCCATATGTACTCATATTATCTACCGCTTCAGTTTGATGGTATTCACCCCATTCTCTACTATAAATAATCCCGCACAGTCTATTATATGAAGTTCATAAAGTGCTACTACAAAACTCAAAACTAATGATGGAGGTCCCATACCAATGAATGTTAACGTCAGAATATTCTTTTTTTTCTTCTGGATATTCTACGCACTGTTGCGACATCCCCGGAAACTCTACGCTCAATTATAATCGAAATAACAGATCCCTTAAGTCAGTTTAATTTCTTTCTCCCTTTCCTTTCATCAGTTTGAATATATCACAATTTTGACTTTGGTATACCGTATTTCAATTCATTTTTTTTTTTACTATACACACATGAAATCATTAAACTTTTGGATCCACTTTGGTAAAAACATGCACTCTTTGAATCCCTGTACCTCTGTAGTGTTGCTTCCAGTTTGTACACAAGTAAGGATATCTTATTTTCCCATACCACCTACCGGCATTATATCGAATGTAATCTTTCTCATTGTCGTACATAACTCCTATAGTCAATGATCCATTTACTTTTGTTACACACCATGCACGTGCAATTGCTATTATATCACCCCATGGATTCAGTCTATCACCATATCGTCCAAGTCCGGAATGTTCTACTGAGCTGAAAGTAACGACTGCGTCAAATAAACCAAGCGAACCATTCAGAAAGCTCCGACTAAATTCAGATGGAACCATCGTTTTTACTTGTGGGTGTCTTGATTCTATTTTGCCGTATTCTAAGGTCACGACTTCTCTTGCGCCTTTTTCAAGAACTGTCGCCTCTACCCAAGGATTTTCTGAACCAATCACTAAGACGCGTCCATTCTTAATTCCAGGAGCATGATCCATTCCATCTCTCAACGCGTTTGTTTCCGTGGCACCATAGTTTCCCCCAAGTGAACCTTTTGCTGCTAACCTAACCATCTGCTCAATTCCTTCTTTTGACCAGACAGGACTCCTGGCTTTGGATCCCAGATATATCTGGTTAAAATAATAAGGAGAAACAGGTAGTTTGTTGTTCATGGTAAAGTCATTCCAAAGCTCTTTCGGAATTTCTTTTGGGGGAATTGTTTTATGACCTTCGTCAATGTATGGATTTTGGTAGATTCCTTTACAATTTATTGGAGCCGTTACATGATCAAAATATGGCCCAGGGGTGCCAGGTCTGGAGGTATCACACAGTGATCCACAGCTCTGGCGAATAGTTTCAATTTTTTGCAGGTCAGACATCTTATTTGGTAATGAAGACACTTGGTCAATTCGTTGGTTGATTTGTTGGTTGTTTCGTTGATAAAAATTTGCAGTTAAGTCATTCAAACTTAGTTTGCCTCGTTGAACATGGCTGAAGGCAAGTAGTCCTATGAGTGCGAAGGCGAGCAATGCAAAACATTTGAGAAACCCGCCTTTTCTTTGCAAATCAGATAACATTACCATTTTTAGGAATACTGAAAAAAGAGACCAAAAATTATATACGATTAGATTGCAGAAACCCTCATAATTTATCTTGTGAAAGTGTTGTTATCAACTATATATATATATATATATATATATATATATATATATATATATATATATATCGGAATGATACAGTTGTTTTACAATGCATGAGATATTTTCAATCTGTATTGTCAACAGAACAGTCACTCACACTTGAATTTCAAGTGAATTTTCGCCTACTGTATAGGCTTTTTTAATCATTGGAAATCTTTCTTGATTCATTCTATTATAAATTTTGTTTAAGTTTACCTAAGCGATAATGAAAAGTTCTGTCAAAAATCAAAACAAGTTCCTTTAATTGCTATATTATTTTAAGAAAAAGATCTAAAAGAAAAAAAAAATACTTTAGAAATACTTTATAAACAAATTTCTTAATGAATATTTTCTTAATAATAATGGAATGTCTTTAAAATGAAGGATGTTCTGCATATTCTTGTCTTTCATCTGAAATATTGTTCGAAATATTTTCAAAACCTGTGTAAGTAATACAGAAAATATATAGATTGATTGTTGTTTTCCGCCACACTCAGCAATTTTTCAGTTATCTGGTAGCTTCCAATTTTTTGTAAGTGGAAGAGAGCCCACATACAATGTACCCGGGAAGAGACCACCGATCATCCGAAAATAAACTGCAAACTTTTCACATATATCAGCGCGACCGAGATTCGATCCTGCCCTGACTAGTGGTGTGAGGCGTTGTGATTTTGAGAGCGATGCTCTAACCACTCGGCCACGGATGCCTTAGAAAACATACCAAAGGTAATATAAGTGTTGTGGGTATAGAACTCCAAACAATCTCAATCAAGTGTTCATGGATTTCGAAACTAATCTCAGAGCAAAACAACAATATACAAATCTTTCTGAAGAATGTTGATAGAAAAGAGCAAAACATTCCACATAAAGTGCAAATAAATATGAATTACAATAACATAATCAAAATTTGTTATAACGGTTATCACAGTATTACAAGGAAATTTTTAAATCATTCAGTAAGTCCAAATGCTAAAAAAAAAAACAAAAAAACCCCCCAAAAAACCAACCCCCCACCCCACCCCCCAAAAAAAACAAACAAACAGACAAACAAAAACAAACAAAAAAGGTAAGCAAAATGACAACATGCTATTTTTAAAAAAATCTTTTTTGCATGCAATAAGAAACTTTTTTTTGACTACTGGTATTTCAAAGGATAGGATAAAAGTATTGCAGATTTTAGCTATAGATTATGTTAGTAACCTGTTTAATAGACATTTTCGTTTGAATAGCCTCTGGTAAAGATAACGATCATGGATAAAGAAATAGTGGAGATCATGTAAAGTAATACAATGAACTACATTGACAACGGTTTTTAATGAAATGGATGAATGTAAAAATCTACGTTTACTGAAGGATTCAAAACATTTCTGTCATTTCATTATAACTTACAGCTGTTGTTTTAATATAACTTAGAAACAGAATTATAGTGTATACCGAAATTTAATCTCAAATACATGAATAAGAAAATGATAAATTCGTGCAAAAATGCTTTGGATCAAACATTCATATCTATGTGATCTTTTAACTAACCATGACAGTAATTACATATCACTAAGCCCGGGATCAGAATGTATATTTAAAACTCAATACTTGGTGTTAACCTGCTTCATACTTCAAGTCGAATCGCTAATATAATTAGAGTTCACTCAAACGAAAATGTTCATAGGTTGGGATTATCTTAGAAAATGGAGAAAAAAAATCCAGAGCATATGTCCTTGCTTTAAGGAATATGTTGGAACAAATGAACACTTATTGTATGAATACCATATAGTGATTATTTTTTCGCGGGTGGAAAATTTGTTGATTTACAGTCTATCAAAGATACCTTTTGTACACACAGCTTGACTGTAGAACTTAGCGTAAAATGATTAGCAAAGGTGGCTTTTGTTCATTATATGTCTAAATGATCAAAATTTCGAAACCGGCTGGCTAAAACAAGTAGAACTTACTAAACGTTATCTGACTGATCGTCTCTAAATCGGGGTCGATGTGGCACAGTAAAAATCTTTTGTCTCAGGGCTCTCAATCGAACACGTCAGCAATTTTTTATGTACCTGTGGTGAGCCTCTGATTTTCACCGGGGACATTTAAATCCAACCCGTTTATACCTCAAAACACTGGGTCTTTAAAATCTTGCCGAGTCCGTGCTAAATTCAGTTTGGGAAACGACAGTCCTGGGAGATGGATGTATTTATACTTCTCCTGTAGTAGCTATGGCAGACAATTGAGGGTATTTCAACCCAGCACTTTAACAGTATTTATTGGTCCAACGTCTCTGAGGAAAGCCTTGTTTTATTTTACCTTTTAGTACTGCAGTATATTAAGCTGAAAAATTGCTCAGGCGGCTATAAACAAATGAATAAACAAACAAACAAACATTTTTATTAACTGATGTGTTTCAAGTAGTAGTTATAGTAGCCTGTTTGTGTCTTTATATTCTGTATTCCCTATGTTCCTTGCTAACTCTTGCTAGAGTATAGTAACGTGTAGTAAAGCATCATTATGCTGATGTACGTCATTTGTACATTTCTGCACTGTATGTGTTTGTGTATCGTCAATTGATATTATACTGTGCATGCGTATTATTGACAGGTCTTATCCTGTATCCTGGAATGTAGTATTCAGTGTGGATGTTCCGGCGCCATATACCGGTTCCAAAATTTCACTAAATGTATGTAGTCTTGGGCACAAGACGTGTATGTGTGTAAACCTCCTCGTCACTGGAGAGAGGGAGTAAGCCTCCAAGCAGTCTGGAGCACTGATAGTGGGACAAGAGGACACGGATATTGGACACAAGAGACTGGCTAACACATTGTTTTATTGTATATTTGTAAATTAAAATTGTAAAGTAATTGAAATAGCACTTGTTATAAATTAAAGGGTGAAGTTTGGACAACTGTTCCCAAACGCAAGGTCAATATTTTGACACGATGTTACTGTAATCGCTATAGTGCCAGATATTCAAAAGTGAATAGAGGCGTAAGTTTACATTTAATTAAAAAAACTTCTCAATTTTGAAATTCTGGTCAGATGTTGGATTCATTAAATGTCATATTCGTCTCTAAGGAGCGTGCATGTGAATATATGTAGATGATATTCAATGCTTTGTAGTTGGATGATTATTTCACTCGTAAGCCAGGATTTTTTATTTTCACGAGTGCTTTATATTTGTAGAGAAATGGTGACTCACGATACTACTCACTTTCAACTATCTGGTACTATATTGTCGGATTTGGAAAAAGACGGAACACTTTCATGTAAGGGAGAAATGTGAAGTTAGTTGGGTTTTTTTTTCCATTGATAAACGTGGCGGAAAGTGTTTAAAGATTCATTTTCACGGTCCAGTGCACTCGCTTTGCTCAGTTACACGAGATTTTTTTTAAGATAAATACAAAGACACTGATTTAAAAAAAGGAAAACATGGCAACAAATAAGCTTCAACTTAAATACAGTACATGATGAAATAGAGTACATGGCAAACTTGTGATGGTATTGTTGTCACTTTTGTGCGCATCACTCCTCCTCAGCCAAGTGTATACAAATGCTGGTGTATTTTAACAAGGGATGGTATCTTCATTAAATGACAAAACAATTCGGAATTTGAAACCAAGAGATAACTTGAATTTTAAAATCAAAACGTGCACATTAGGAAGAGAGTGGAGCGGATCTCGAACGGAAGAAACCATCATGTTCAGAATAAGAAATAAAAATTAATCTCATCTTATAAGGCTCTATTCCTCCATTTCTGTATAGGACAAAAATTGAAAATATCGATTCTTTTTGTTATGAGGTATTTTTTAAAATTACAATGAAAAGTTTTTATAACCATAGGGCCTCGATTTTTTCGGTCTCATCCGAAGGTCCGCCCCATTTAGTCGCCTCTTACATGTAGACAAGCAAGGGGCACTGAGGACCCATTTTAACCCGGGTCGCCACGGGCCTGAAATATATGATGATATGTAAATAGTACATATGTCAAAAGGGCAACATCAATGTACGTTGGGCGAAAAACATGATTTTCAAAAATTTATCTCCATGAATAAAACAAAAGCCACTGGCAGATTCAAACTCGGGATCACCCGATATATTATCCAGTGATAGATATTCACACAAATCAATCGATACAAAACATTTGAATCGCCATTTTGTGCTGTAGTCTCAAAAAATGTTAAATGTCTTGATGTAGTGAACTATCTTAAAAGACTTGTCTTCATTGAGCTTTTCTCTTTTGTGGGACTCGCAAAATAATTCAGATGCAAACATCTTCATTACACAGAGTAAGAGATATTTGCAAAATCGAATTAGATCCGAGCTAAAGATTTCTTCGAAATGTTATTTACAAATATTTTACTGGTATCCTTGTTTACAGTTCTGTTTAAAGAAGAATTTAGCATTTACAGCCCGTCAGATTATTTGTATATTTACAGTGTAAGATTGCCCACTATTTGTTGAAACTGGTAGATTAAGCTATATACCTCGTAAACTAAGAGTTTATAAAAATTCTGATACTTACTCTGTTGAATTTTATTATTATTCTACTGTTAATTCTTTATACGCAAAATTTAGGGAAAAGAAATGTATATTAAACCATATTATTGGAAGAAATCTTCAATGTACAAACTTTCACAATTACCTACTACTCAGAATGTAACTTAACTTAGAAATTTAGGTAAATACACGTATCTTACTGTCATAATACTGTATACTATCTGTCCATCCATTATTATAAAATATACATAATCCGTAAAGTCATTGTTATTATAAAACTACACATTCCGTAAAGTCATTATTATTATTATTATTATTATTATTATAAAACTGTACACATTTCGTCCATCCATTATACACTGCGTCCATCCATTATTAAATTGTACACATTCCGTCCATCCATTATTAAATGGTACCATTGCTTCCACTCATTGCTAAAATGTACACTTTCCGTCCATCCATTTTTAAATTGTATACATTCCGTTCACAAATTATTAAACTGTATACATTCCGTTCACCTATTATCAAACTGTACACTTTCCGTCCATCCATTATACACTGTCTGTCCAGCCAATATTATACAGTACGCTGTCTGCTCAGCAAAATATCATACTGTACACCTACTTCGTATTTTACTTGGATGCCCACATCCGCCATTATACTGTTTTAGAGAATGTGGAACGTTTATACTTGCAGCATGTATCTTTTGGCATCAAATTGCACTAAATTGACATGACCCTTAGCTAAGTTGGGGCCACAATAAAGGGTTAATATTTTTCATTGAAATAAAGATTGAAAACAATTCTTTAAAAAATCAAAACAGCAGGGTCAAGGTGGCTTAGGTGGGTGATGTGGTATGTGGGGCTCCTATTTTTCTTTCAGTTCCTTATTAAGTTTTTATTATTTGCTTGATACATTTAACATTTTCAAGTAAAACGTGCTTGTAGCTATAATATTTTTATTTCCCTTTGTAAAAGAACGGATGTAGTTTTAGACCAAATTCTTAGTTCCATCTGTAGACTAAGTGT
Source organism: Ostrea denselamellosa (assembly GCA_024699665.1). Lineage (NCBI taxonomy): Eukaryota > Metazoa > Mollusca > Bivalvia > Ostreida > Ostreidae > Ostrea > Ostrea denselamellosa. The sequence continues at coordinate 3,546,396 of JAMZEH010000037.1, forward strand.
TATCTGATTAATATTTAAAGAACCTTTTGCTTGATAATAGCATATCTGTCATGGTACAGTGTTTGTCCCTAAAAGGGAGATGACCTATATTGATCATTGGGTCAAAGGTCAAAGTCAAATTACAACAATATCGAAAAATATTGTTTGCTCCATATCTTGAAAAACATTTGACATTAAGTACACTGGATACAGTGGTTGCTCTTAAAGAGCATATAATTCCTACTGATTTTCAAGCGACAAGATCATTGGTGAAGTTGAAGTATAATTTTGTACTAGCGAGCATGCTGCTGCCTATCAGTACTCTCTGTACTTTGATTTTAAAATATGTTTATCGAACTTCGCACACATTTTAACACCCCCCCCCCCCTTGTATTAAATGCACCGAGGATGAATTCTCCATCACCAGTAACAAAATCATGAACGAGAGCTACGATTAGCTTCAGAACAGTTACTGTAGCTTTCTGAGACCTATTCTCCATTTCTACAGCTAAACCTTGTCGCGACACACTCCAGTCGTGTTTAGATCTGAGCTTTGTGGATAGTGAACATGCCATTTACCGTGATGAGGGGTGATTTATTTTTTAATAAGTTACTATTGGTGATATATATTTAGTCTAGTTTGCAATGTATTAAAATATTTGCAAACTTCAGAATCTCTCTCTCTCTCTCTCTCTCTCTCTCTCTCTCTCTCTCTCTCTCTCTCTCTCTCTCAGACAACCAAAAACCACCACCACCACCAACAACAATTCTTTCAGTATTTCACTTTAAATTTGAAAGAAAAATAAAATAATGAAGATTCAACCTCTAAGGTCTCGGTTCTAATTTTAACCAATTATGCAAAAACTATTAAGACCTTTTATCCATTTAGTACAAAATAAGAATAATCAAGAGCGTTGAATTATTTTGAAGGGAATGTCAAATTGATACAACAAGCTTCAAGTTAAGCTGAGTTAGATAAGCTTTTATAAGTTACTGGTACAGTATCTGACATGACCTACAGCATATACTGAGCTGTCTTGAGGCTCCTGTTGATTATCACACGCCCAAAGGTATTCATGTACAAATCAATAGTGGTCATTCTCTGTGAAGTGATTCAATGGGATCCATGTATAACAGACACTACCAGTTTATCAAGGACAGGTGATCAATATCAGGAGAACGGACTTTTATCATCAAAATAAGAAAATTCTGTTTTCACACGAAAATTGTGGTTTTTTTTTTAAATTTCACAACATCTGTACAAATCCTATGAACCATGTAATAAAATCAGTTGAGTATCCAATGAGCTTAAAATTGCCAACAATTTTTGGACGATTGTAAATGTGTAAAAATAGACCAATTAGTGTTATAGTAGCCTTTCATGCGCAAATTGTCCATCTAAAAATTTAAAGGTCATTTCGTCCAACCAAGTTGTTATATTGAGGCTATTTTTATTGACACCCATTAAAAGGACAGAAATTAAACAAGTTCTGACAACTAATTCCTCTCTTTTGATATAACAAATAATTGTCATTCAAAGAAATTATTTCAAAGTGAATTTATATATGTGTTGCACACGTGGTATTTGTTACATAAACTTTCTGAATCTACAACATATAGTTATAAGTTTGTGTACAGCAGCTAAAATGCCGTGGTTCAGCTCTAATCAGAGATTATGAATAATAATGCATCTGAATAAATGTAAAATACGCAGTTGTGCTTCAATTTAGTGTGAATTATGTTAAGAAAGCTTTCGACAAATGCAAACTAAGACGATGGTTTGGAAAGATTTATAACTATTACTTGTAATTATGTTAGAATTGTTTCTGTATATATCATTTCCATATTTCGAACAGTTTTTGATTAGTAGAGTACAGTTAACTCTGTTTCTTTGTTAACACCCAGACACCCAGCTGTTCTTTTTTATTATTATTATTTTAGTCCAAGTAGCCCAGGATAATTTATGACAGTGAACATTTATTGTCTTTAAACAGAAATTCGCTGCATACACAAGCAATAAAAACGACTAAATCGTAGTTGTAAAATAGCGTTTGACGCATGTACAAAGATGCAAACTATGGTGCAAGATTTTTTTTTGGGGGGGGGGGGGATTCTCTGTCAGATACATGATTGGGTCCTTTTTGAAATAGAAATCTCAATGAAATCAGTTTTACTCAAAGACCAACATTTTCACCCAGAGGCCTTAGATGTTGAGAGAAGAAAGAACTGTACACATAATTTTAAAAACCCAACAATTTTTCTTCCATGAATACAATTTTTTGAATATCCTATATATAATATACATCAACATACCCAATATAGATTTTTGTCCCCTGGATATTTCAAATTACAGTCCATACCACCATTGTATGCGTACGGTAAACCCACTATTGTTTGATTGATTGATTGATATCGATTGTACTGACCAAGTCGGCTACTTTTTCAGCCGTAGGTGGACTAAGGCTGAAGGTGAATGAATAATTGATTAAAATTTTCTTCTCAGTTGCAAACTCGCGTCGGTATATCTAATGGTTCATCTGCTATCCCTCCACCCCTTTTCAATTGTTATACAAATCTAGAAGAAATGGTACAAGCTAGCGTTGAAGTACAAGGTGAAAAGCATCGGTGCTTTGAAAGACGTGAAAAACAGACTTTTATTTCAAAACTGTAAAATTACCTATGTGCATTATAGGTCTCATTCTTTCTCCTTGCTATATATTTGTAACACTAAAATAACGTTTAAAAATGAAATTCAAACTTACCGAAGGAATTATTACATGCAGTCCTCTCAAAGTAACTATAAACGATTAAAGACCGTATGACCAGTTACCTTCATAGGATCTTGGGTATTCATACGCAATGAAAGGTACTTGCGCATGCTCTCTCGAGTATTATAAAATAATGTCCATAAAAATTCGTAATCCGTATTAGGTAATCCTCTTGTACGTTTTATATATTTCTGTACAGCATGGATCTTTTCCATAGTAAACTTACAGTGTTGTGTTGTCGCTAGTCATACGGTAAGTATAATCAAGACCATATCAAAAATACTTTTTAATCATGAAGTAATTTTTTTATTTGTGGGCGTCGAAAATTTTTGAACACCTTTTTAATACTAGACTTTTAACATATCATGTATAACTCTTCCAAATCCAGGAAGAATAAAGAGTCGACTGCGGAGCGCGGCCATTCTACAAGAGGCCTTTGAAGATTACTACTGCCAACTTTCTTACGAACCCTCAAAGTGGCAAAATATTAAATTGTTGCGTGGTTCAGAAAGAGTATATTAGATGTCAAATGTTGCTCGTATATCATGACATTCATTTACCAATAATTTTTCTACAATGCATTTCTTTGAGGAGCAATTCACAAGTGACCTTTCAGCCTGACATAATACACAGAGAGAGAGAGAGAGAGAGAGAGAGAGAGAGAGAGAGAGAGAATTAAAGGCATGACTCATTCAGCTTTGACAAGCTGTAATTACATTGTACATGCAATTTGTTTCTATTGGATAGAGCATTAACGATTCCTACAATATCTCTCCACTGTAAGCCAGGTACTACCGACTTCTTAGTTTCTACCACAGTGCTCAACATTTAAACAAATTTGAATCTTTATATAGCTTTCAATGTTGCATATCATTTTCGCAAAATGATATAGCCTGAAGTTGGTGCGAATTTTTTAAAGAAGATTTTCCCCTTTCTACACGTTTACTTGCGCCCTTATTGTACCCCACTCTTTGCCCTGAATGTTTGATTAAAATCGATTTATGTTGACTAATTGTAAATGACCGCTTATTATTTGGTCTTAATTAAGAAGATCTTTCCATATATACTGTCGTTGTACGAATGGTATTTCACCCTGGTTGAAGAAAACTTAATACCACGTGGAAAGTTTGTACATGTATATTTCTGTGGGGATCATTTAAAAAAAATAATTTCGCAATACTTGGATAATTTGTAAGTTCCTACAGACTTTTCTTTCAAAGATTACGATTTTTTTAATATACGTTTCTTTAAAAAACATCGGAAGCCTTCACCTGAGTGTTATACACGTACACTAGTTTAAGAAGCTACCACAGAAAAAGGGACAAAGAAGGCGTTTCCCCCAAATAAGAAGACAAGCTGGGAGAAAAAAGATGAAACTTTTCACCAATGGTCATGGATTACGTGGCGTGACTTAGCGAAAGCAGCGTGCTCTCACGTGGCCTCTCTATGAATGGTCAGTGTAAATTAGTAAGCTTTAAAGGACTGAATCTATTGAAACCATGAAAATAATCCACAAATATTTTCTTTTATTCTTATTTGTTGGCTGGTCTAGTTACAACAGGTACTGGCGACCTATATCCCGGAGGGTATTTTTGTATTAAGACTACAACAATACAACACTGTATAACGATACAATTACGGCCCGGTGTTTTGATATGACCTTTTATCATATTTGCTGGACACTCGGTGTATATCTCTTTTGAAAAGGGAATAACAATTTGAAAATAGATGTAGCTCTTGAAATTTGTTTGACTACACATGTTATGATCTAGTTTTATTCTAAGAATGTAATAACACACACACACACACACACACACACACACACATACATATATATATATATATCCCATTTTCGCAACTCAAAAAAAAAAAAAGAAAAGAAAAAGAAAGAAAAGAAAAATGAAACAAGCATAGATCTGTTTTCTTTGAATATTTTGAACCATATTTTGACACTTCCAAACAGATTCCCCGCCATTAAAGTAAAAAAAAAAGATCCAAACAAGCATGCATACATTTCTTTTCTCTTTTTCCCCATGTAGATACACACTTGGATTCTGCGAGATCAATTTTACACAAATGAACCGATGTTATCCGAGTGTGATTTACAGAATGTTTAAAAACAAGTTTTAAATGTGAGGAATATTTAAAATTGTAACAAAGAAAGTTAGAAAAAAGCTTTGTTTAATTTAGAACTACAAACCCCTGTCGAAATAAACAGATAGGGCAATATTCACAGAAATGAACGCCGTTGTAAATTAATGTTGAAATGTATAACGTCTTCTAGATATTTTGTATCTCTTAGGAAGTTCTGTATATATTCATTTTGATAATATGGTCCGTTATTCCCGATTTTCTCTCTGATGGGCCCACTTGCTACTGCGTGCTATGTATCATTCCATTGTTTCAGTGAAACTCTCGTCAGCCAAGCTGACAGACAGACTGAATTGGTCTAGGTAAATTTCAGATATAACCCATGCCAGATTATGCCGTTATGCAAGATACCACCTACCTTGTCTTGGACAGATTCTCTGCGCCACTGGACAACAGACTACTTATTGGAGCGGACGGGTAATAATAACCTATGTGACACTCATCCCGAATGACCTGGTCATTTTTGATCGTTCATTCATTTGTCATTTTCGCTCAAAGGTTTATAATCTGACAGAATGAAAGCTCACGCATAAACAAGTTTTAAAATCACATTCTAAAAAAATAATCAGTATTAATTTGAAAGTAACCTTCAAAGTAATGGGAGAATTAATGAAACTAGTCGAGTGTACTCAATATTCATTATACTACTTGTATCGATTTTCCTATACTTATTTCTGAATTCTCTCTCTCTCTCTCTCTCTCTCTCTCTCTTTTCACGGTGTTGAATCACATGGCTTTGACATGATCAATTACACGGAAAATGTCTACAAAAGTCAACACAAGGGATAAATAACACCTTTATCAATGACGAATTGTCACGTTACTTACGTCAACAAATCAGAATAGCGATTCATACCAATAGGGTCCCGAAATCTAAATTTTTTCCATTACCGGTATATAGTTTTTATTTATTCTCTTTTTTCAGAATGTCACTTTCTCAAGTTCTATAGATTCATCTGGTATTTGGGATATGCACGACACAACTTTGGCACTGAATTCGATTTTAAAGATTAGGATGCGTTCTTGGGATCCTTGGAAGATGCCAACGATATGTCATGGGTTGTTGATGACAGTTATAGTGAAGACAGTTTAGTTGAGGAATGAATCACACATCATGAGAATGTTATGATATGCATATATATTGCATTATGTTATGTTACATAACAACATATATTTCAATTTAATGTATATATTAATTCATGTCTCCATGTAAAGACTACATGCTTGTGCAGTTTAGTTGTAGATCACATCTGCTTTTTATAATAATCCTTTATGATAATAAGAAGTCAGTAATTCACTTAATATTTAATTGTCAATTAATTTAAATGTTGTATCCTTGGTATGAAATTGTTAACACACTATATAATTTTGCAAAACAGATGACCTCAAAACTTATAAATTATTACAACATACTAATAAAAGGCATTTAAGATGCATAATGTTTATTTACAAAAATATTATGATTAAGAATTGAAAATTAAAACTTTGGTATACATGAATACGTATTGTTTATTTTTGCATTATTGTCATAGCAACTATAATATTTTACCTTTATGATATTTGATGAGTAACATGTTCAAACTATACATATGCCAGAAGTGGTGTAAATCAAATGTAGATTCTTAAAAATTCTAAAGAACATTTAATGAATTTGAAATCACAAAACTTTTCTCAAAGTAACAACATTAAAACGTCTGATTTTACAACACTTTACACGACCATACTTCACAATAAATTAAAGACTAGACTTTTTGACATCATAGACAGTTGCTTAATCAACAAAAAGGGTAAAAGGAAATATTCATATCTAGTGATCGGTCATCCCGAAAATTATTTTGTTAAACACAACTCTGACTTCACGCATAAATACTCTGAAGTTGATATTAAAAAGATGCTAGGGTTCCTCATTGACAATATTTTCGTAGTCTTTGGTGATCAGGTCTTCCAACAGTCTGTTGGAATTCCCATGGGCACGAATTGTGCTCCTTTGTTAGCAGACCTGGTTTTATATTCCTGTGAATCAGAATTCATTCAAAAGCTCCTACATGAGAAGAAAAGGTATCTTGCTGTGGCCTTCATTTCGACATTTAGATATATCGACGACGTTTTATTTATCAACAATGATCTCAGGGATCCGTGCTTACCCATCTCTTCTCATTTGTATTTGTTATAGGAATTACGAGATTGAATACTGTTAGTTATCTTCACCTTTACATAATATTCATTTAGATAATAGCAATTTTTTGTAATCCATTTGATAAGAAGCAAATGCATCTAATCATGGTAATTAAAGCAATGCCTTGATCTACCTGAAAACAGAAAACATGAATTAAGGAGCTCTTTTATTTTTTGACAAAATTGCATTCTGACATACTGACATTTGACCGACCTACTGTCATCCCATATTTACAAAAAAATTTTGAAAAAAAATTCCTGATATTTAAATCATAATAATAACATAAATTGTATTAATTTCTGTTACAAGGCCGATTTTGACCCTTCGTGGACCTACTTCCTTACAAACATGTCCATCTCAATTTATTTATATTCACATAGATGCTACAAAGAGAATAAACAACAAATGAGGTCAAGACCATCCAAAATACAGCTGGCGGAGTCGTACGACTCTCAATAGATTGTCTTTTACTTTCTTTGTTTTTACATTCTTGCAAAAATAAGAATTAGCTCAAAAATTGATTGAACACTTTGTGAAAAAAAATGGCTAATTCCAATTAACTTAAGACTTTACAGATGAAATAATGAAATTCTATTTCGTTTATAAAAAATAAAAAGTAGATCAAAAGTCTTGATACCAAATGGAAGGCCTGGTAATGAGGAATCTATAGGTATAAACTATCAAATCCCTATCCCCCCCCCCCCTCCCAAAATATATAAACAAGGTTTATCTTTCTGCTTATCCTCCTTATCACTTCCAGATAGGTGAAACGTTTTACTTGTAGTAAATCGCACAAAAATCAATCTTTTTCATTTTCTTATATAAATAAATGCGGTGTAAGGGAAATTATATGAAAATCAAGGGGTGTAACGGAGGTTGGTTTTTTTTTTTTATCTGGTGGATATTTCTGACCTAACGTCAAAATTTTGAATATCTTTGTTTTTTCATCTTGTGTTGCATCTTTACAATGGAAATTCTTCCTACAGAAGAAAAAAAAAAATCAGGCATTGTCAATAGATACAAGACTCTTGAAAACTTTTGGAACGGAGGTTAGACAATTGATCCAGAAATGAAATTTGAAATTTTGAAATCATTTTATATAAAAAGAGACCCAAACAAGCTTTACATGAATATTTCAGTATTTGAAATTGGATAGCTGATTTTATTTGAGTGTAAAATATTACAGGGTAACCATAAATACTTAAACGCTGTGTGACGGAGGTTATATATTGTGTAACGGAGGTTATCAATCAAGAAAGCAACTTAAACTACGAACAATTAAGAAATATAATTAACTGTCAAAGCATATAACATAAAATATCAGAAGATAAACATGAAAATAACCATTTTTGTTTCAAGACAAAGTTTTAAGGTTTGTTTTATTAACCTCCGTTACGAATTAACCACACTTAGAATATCAAAATTGTCAGAATATTGCGTAACGTTACACCTATTAAAGGGTGTTAAGAAAGTTCGTTCCATGATTTACAGCATGCCTAAAATTATTTATAAACAACTAATATACAAGTTTATATGTTTTTAATAACCAGACAGTCCACCTTTGTTTTTCAATACATTTTTAATTCTATTTGGCATTGAATGAATCAAAGAAATCAAATGTTTCTGAGGTATCTCCCTCCATGCACGGTGAAGTCGGTGTCGTAATTGGCACATTGTCGTTGGGCGCGGATCCTTGTAGGCCTCGCTGTCCAGAATACTCCATAGATTTTCGATGCAATTTAGGTCTGGGGAATTGCCTGGCCATTCTACTTTGGTAATAAAGTTTGGTAGATTATTTTCACACCAATTCTGTGTTAGCAGGGCAGTGTGAGGGGTCGCTCCATCTTGAACAAATGTGGCGTGTCCTGGATATTGAAGTAACTTTCGTTCGTCGATCCTACCACTATTTTTCTGTCGATTTAGAGCAGGTTTTAGTTCTTTTTTGAAGGGTATTGTTCACATAATAATCAGCATTAATAGTTTTGCCGACTGGAACAATGTGAAGTTTGGATAATCCCTGTACTCCCATCGCACCCCATACCATGACTTTAGCGCTCGACTTGACGCAGCTTACATCTGGAACCTCATCTGACTGGGACCCCCATACAACATCGTCCTGTCGGTTCGGAACATGAAACAAATATTTCGTAGATTCATCACTAAAGATGTAGTTTTCCCAGTCTTCAGCCGTCAAATGCTTGTGATCACGAGCAAATTTCAATCTCTTTTGCCTCTGTGTTTTCGTCAATAGTTGATTTCTCGGTCTTTTAAATGCCTTCCATTTTTAAACTTTTCGCAAATAATTAAAAACAGTTACATGACTCACATTAAAGCCTGAGTTCTTAAGTTCCTTGCCGCATTTCCTTGTTGATTTTCCTCGTTTGTATTTTATGTTTTCTACTTTTCTCTTCACTACCCCCACTATCTTCGAAGGCCGGCCGGATCTCGGTTGATCGGATAGTTGTTTATTTTGCTCTCACCTTCGCCTCCACTTTGTTACCCATCGCTCACTTTTACATAGCTGCTTAGCCACATCCTTCACACTTAATCCTGCATCAAATAAAGCCAAAGCTTGAGCTCGTTCATTAATTGTATCAACACTTGTACAGGACGTCTGCTTTTTCACTGAACTCGGCATATTTATTTCATGACGTAATAGACACTTTATTTACATCACACTATAGTAACACAAGAGGGTGCACATAGGGAAGGATAACTGCTGATATAATGAAAAAAAAAGTCTATAGAGTTACCAGAAAAAATTTGAAACAAAAACATGTCGTTTTTCTATTTAATTTTTCAAATTTACAAAAGGAACGGAAAAGTATTTTTACGGATTAATATATATACAGTCATTGGACAAAAGTATTCGTCGCTGACGTCAAAATGGCGACGATTTGTTTACATTAACTACTTCATAAAAATTACTCTCCTGGTTTTAATATTCGTTGTCTTACCTTAAAATTTTGTGAGATTACCCTTCATTTTGATTACTTCTTGTAGTCGGGTTGGAATTGTGGCATACAGCTGGCGAACATAATCTACCGATAGATTTTGCCAGAAACGTGTAACTTCCGTGATCTTTAGAATCGATGGTGTTTCTTATAGATTGTAGGTGTCTTTTAAGTTTTAACCAAATATTTTCAATTATGTTAATATCGGGAGCTTGGGCTGGCCATGATGTAGTGTTTATATTATTTTCTTCCATATAGGCTCTGAGTAATCGCGATGTATGTACGGGGGCATTGTCATCTTGAAATACATAATTTCCATGAGGAAAATGCCGAACAATAACTGGCCACAAATTGTTTTCTAGTATCTCAATATATTTTTCAGAGTTTATATTACCGTTAACACTGGTCAATGTTCCAACACCATCGTAACAAATACAACCCCAGATCATAACAGACAGCTTGCGTTTCGATGGCGCGCACACGAGATGGAGGTTGTCAACTTCGTCGGTCTTTCGCCAGATATATACGCGATTGTTGTTACCTATTTCTACTTGACACTCATCACTAAATATCCAGTTCTTCCAGTGATCATCAACAGTCCAGTTTTTTCGTTCTCTGCACCATGAAACACGTTTTTTCCTGTTACATACTCTGACGATCATTTTCTTTTTCTGCACCCGTCTATTGTACCCCATTTCAAATAATTTTCTTCTGACAGTTTTTGAACAAAATGTAGAATCCTTTGCTTCATTTATTTCATTTGTTATATCATCCAATGTTCCGCTCCTGTTACTTTTCATGATTCTTGAAAGTTGGACTTCATCGCGCACGGTGAATTTTGGCTTCCGGCCGGTTCGACGTCTGTTTTCCACACTTCCATGAACTTCAAATTTTTTAATAATACTGACAATAGTAGTCCTAGGTATTCCTAACAACCTCCCAATTTTAGCCTTATTCTTCTCTGTCTTGTAAGCTTCAATAACTTTTAGTCTCACGGCCACCGGAAATTCCTCTGACTTACGAGGGGGCATTTTCCCGAGCTTTCTTTATAAAATATTTTGACAGTCGACAAAAATTGTAAACAATGACGTAATCTAAAAACTATGACGTATTCATGGGAAGAATTTCTGAACCCGACATGCTTTCTATAAATAGCGCAATACAAAAATAGCCGTGACGAGTTTACAACACCAGAGAAATTTTGACGTCAGCGACGAATACTTTTGTCCAATGACTGTAGTTATATATTCAGGCGCGGATCCAGCTTTTTTTACCAGGGGGGGGGGGGGGGGGGGGGAGGGGTCCAAAAGACTGAAAGTCTGGCGAAGCCCCAGGAGACTCCGGGATTCTCATATTTTCACAGATAGTAGACTATGCGAAATTTATACCCAAAATTGAAATATAAGAATATGTTGGCATTTATAAAAATGAATAAATACGTAGTGGATGTTTGCCGTTTATTAAAAAAAAAAACGTTACCAGTTCTAGCCACGAGGAGGCCTCCACATTACAGAACCTTTTTAAATTTTTTTTATCTTATCTTTGTCATTAATTTGTTTTTATTTTATTTTTTCACTTTGGGGGTTCAATTCGGGGGTGGGGAATACTTTTCCCCATTACAATCAAGACGCATGATGATATGCTTCATCACAAAATAGACAGAATCAAGTATATAATAACAAACAATTAGTTCAAACACTTCTCAAGTGACGGAAGTCAAGTGGCCTGTAATCCACAATATGTAGAATTCAATAATGGACGAAAGATGGCCATAGTATGGCCATCTTTCGTCCATGATAGTGTATAAAACAAACTTAACTGAAGAGATTGGACATGAACAGTCTTCGGTTTCCTTGCCTTATAAACGTTTGTACTATTTCCTTTGGGTTGATTTCCAAAGAGTGATGCAAGTGCATCAGTGCGAGCCCGGTTAGCCTCTCCTCGTGCATTGTGCTACGCATATAGCTTTTTATCCGCCGAGCCCAGAGAATGATCTCTCTGCTTCACACGTTGTTATTGGCAATACACATCCAATGTGAAGCAACGTCTTCACACTTGGGAATACATCTTCATCAATAAAATTGAAGAGACTCTGCAAATTGCAGAGGTTGTCGGAGGTCTCCCTGCTAAGTTTTCCACAGTGCCGTTTCCAATCCGTCAACTCCTTCTCCAGGTCCCCTACAGAGAGACAAGGCAAATCATCTTCCCAAAACTGTAGCTCTGAAGCCAGTCTAGACAACCCATCGTCAGAAAGACAGGTAATATTTTCAGGCAACAAAGAGCATACCGAATATGCCACTTGGTCTTGTTTTGGAAATCTAGAGTCCAGTTCCTGGAGAAAATAATCTAGAAATGGAATGGCCACGGCTAACTTATAATATTCCTTTGGGTTGTCTCTAGGTATGTTTGCTCTGTGTTGTTGCTTGTTGCAAGTCCTTGGAACCATCACAGTAATATCTAATTCCCCTGCAATTCTCTTTGCATCCTCAAAACAAGTTTCAAATTCGGCATCAATCTCTTCGCGAATTTCCTTCACTCTTTCCACATGTTCAGTAATTAATTTGTTTGCAGTGCAAACGTCGTTGTCCCTTTTCTGAAGTTTCACGGTAAGTGGTTTGATAGTATCGAGGACATATCTGGCAAACACAAAGGTGACCAAAGTGGAAAATGCAATCATTGATGTAAGCAACCCCTGTGTTGTCACCTTAGTTTGTCTGTCCCAAGACCAGTCTTCATCGCTCTTCTCGTTAAGGCTTGGGTTAAGTAAGCAAACATGGCGCTCTACCCACCTGGTCTTGCAAAGCCCAACAAGTTTTTTTCGGGAAGACTCCGAACCTTCACTCTCTAGTACGCTTTCAAGAAAGCCCTGTCTTTTAGGAGACACATCAAAGAATATGAACACTGAATTGAGAATATCTATTATATTTCTTACCGCTGGTAATTGGCATGCAGACGCAATGCTTAGATTTAACACGTGGCTCCGGCAGTGTGTGTAGACAGCCAATTTGTTAGCAGACTTTATCCGTCCCTGACAACCTAGTTTCTCTGAAGCCATTGCTGAGGCACCGTCGTAGGCTTGTCCGCGGATGTTCTCGATCGGAACCCCAATTCTTTGGAGGATCTCTAACAGCTTGTTTGCAATGGCTTTACCAGTGGTCCTTTCTAAATTTGCAAAGTCAATGAATTCCTCCTTGACAACGGCTGGGCTATCTCTGGTATCCAGAAACCTAAGACACAAAACAAGCACTTTTTTGTTTGTAAATTTGTCGGTCACCTCATCTGCTATGATGGAATAAAACCCCTTCCCATGTAAACCTTCCAAAATTTTTCTGATGATGTGATCTCGTACTATTTGTATGATCTCGTTCTGAATTGTTTTGCTTGTGTATGAGGCATTCTTTTTCATTGACAGTAAATGAGAGGAGAGAAGTTCGTTGTGCTTTGCTAGGAGGTTTAGTATCGCAAGAAAATTGCCTTTATTCGAGGAGTCATTCGTGGCGTCATCTCTGTGCCCTCTAAGGGGAATGTTCTGTTTCCCACAGAAAATGACTGCATCCACAATTGATTCAAGGATCTGGATGTTGTGGTCGTAAATTTCCTGATTTTGCTTAGTTAGCCTGTATGGAAGGGACGATGATGGTATTTCCAATGATGTCAATGTTGTTTGATACTCAACTTTGGCATTCTTGTGATGCTCTGAATTATGGTGCTTCAAAAGGGAAGACTTCTTTCCAAGGGCCTTCTTGTAAGCAGTAAAAGGTTGTGTCACGAACGTATGTTGATGTTGAATACTCAGCTGAGGAAACATGACACAAAACTTGCAGAGACCACCATTCAGAAGTTTGCTGAAACTTAGCCACGGAAACTGTCTCATCCATGAAGGCTGAAATGAAAGATTTTTCATTTTTTCTGAATTACTCTTTGTCATTGTGCGACCAGTTTGTAATTTGCCAATGGCATCCGGCAAGGGTTGATTCTTGGTGTAGTTGATTTTTTCAGCTGATGACATCAAGCTGAGTTTGACAATACCATTTACTATTTTCCCAAGATCAAACGTATCAGTTGGATCTTCTATATATTCGCCCTTTACGCTTTCCTCCTCTTTCTGCGCATCTGTCTCTTTAAAGGTCTTTTCATCAGAATGAACATTTGCCTCCATATTTTCAGAGTGGGAGTGACAGTCCATAGACGTCTTCTTACTCTCTCTTGCTTTTTTCTTGGGGGGTTCGTTTGTATCATCACATTTTGTGGATAAAATTGGGAAACATACAACAAAGTGATTGGGTGCCCAATTGTCTTTGTTGCAGTTTTCAGTGTGTGACCACATGAGATATATAGCTGATCCTGTAATTTTGTCATCTAACGTAGTAGAAAGTGGCCTTATTTCTTGGTGGAGCACATTTCTGTCCATGGCGGCGTTTTGGAATGATGGGTAAATACTGTAAATTGGGTGATTTAAAGCATTCGCAGCGGCAAATATATGAATGAGAGAACTATAATTCCCACTCTTGATCGATTTGAGTGTCTCATTCTGAATCGATTTCAAATAATTCTGCGGTACTAAAGCATCGTCAGAGATTGAGGACTCTAATACGTACTGTACGCTGGGGGGATGGGAGCACATGCCATCATACGTTGCCTGTGACAATACTTTTTGGAATTTTTGACAATCTCAAAGACTATCATGACACGGAGCTCAATGTGCCTATCTTCGTGACCAAATAGGGCTTTCGAGAGCGCTCTGTAGAGGCAGTTCCCATCCCCATAGACCCGGACAGGGGATATACCTGCTGGACCGTCATTTGGGTAGAGCTTCTCGGCAATTGTGTCACGCAGAACATTTTGATTCGATATTTTAGCTCTCTCTGCGTTGCAATGTGTGTAATCTGTTTTGAATTGTAAAGATCTTAAGGACATGTCAAAAAATAAAGCTTGCCACCCCTTACTTGCTGATTTCAACAGAGATGCATGCAAGAGACTAAAATCTCTGTCCCCCATCATCAGCAAATTATCAGTAATAATTTCTATGATTAAATGATTATCTCAAACAATGACTGTTTTAACAGCAGGAAAAGTATAAAGTATTACAAATTAACCCCCAAACCAACACGGAGCGACATCACTACAATTACATGCACGCCTTTTTCCGATTCCCCAGATCTACGTCACGAAATATGCGGCGAGCATGTAATATAAAATCCTAAATGCTTTGAGGGAGCTCGTGAAATTCCGAAAAGATTTTTTATTTTGTTGCTTAGAGCCGCTTGAGCAATTTTCCAGCCAGCCTAAGGAAATAATGATATGTATAGATTCTATTTAATTTTGGTCAGAATAGATTCTCCACACCCCCTTGTGTTTCGTAAGAGGCGACTAAATGGGGCGGTCCTTCGAATGAGACCGAGGCTCCGTGTCACAGCAGGTGTGGCACGATAAAGATCCCTCCCTGCTCAATGGCCCTGAGCGCCGAGCATAGGCCTAAATTTTGCAACCCTTCACCGGTAATGGCGACGTCTCCATATAAGTGAAAAATTCTTGAGCGGGACGTAAAACCGTAAATAATCAATCAATCAATTATAACAGAGCTAAAATTAATTTTTACTAACTGTAATGTTGGTTTTGTTTCCCTGACGGCCCGAGTGAGCCTACTCTTTTTCGAAGATCAGGGAAACGATCTTCTTCGCGTCATGGGGTTGTGATCCTTGACACGGGACACCCTTTAACGTCCCATCCGACGGGCTTATTCCGAAAAGATTTCTGTGTGTAGATTTAAAGCGCATTTGCTTTGCTGTTTGTTTATAGCCGCCTGAGCAATTTTTCAGCTCTGCGGCGGATGTCACCATTACCAGTGACGGGACTGCATTTAGATCTATACTTAGCACTCAAGGCTTTTAGCACTGACAGTTCTTTTTCGTGTCACGCCTACTGCGATACGGGACCTCGGTTTATATGGTCTCGCATTTGAAAGACATTAATTGAATGAATGATTGACTATTGTTTTACGTTCATTCTTTACATATCATGTGGCTAATACTTACGATAAAATGTAAAATCTTTGCAAATTCCAGGGGGGGTCCGGACCCCCCCGACCCCCCCCCCCCCCCCCCCCCTCTAGATCCTTCGCTTGATATTCATTTGGTCTTGGGGTAATAAGGGGAGCTGGATCCCACCAAGAGAACATATATAAATGTATATTATACATATATGCCTTTTAAATCGTTATCCTTCTGCGTAAAATTGATTCTAGTAACTAATTTTGCGTGTTATAGCAAGTAAGATATCTTAGTTAAAGAATGACCACAATTTTTTTTTTAAACTTTTAAAGTATTTATTCCCCACGACGCCTACTGTGGTATATATATATATATATATATATAGAGAGAGAGAGAGAGAGAGAGAGAGAGAGAGAGAGAGAGAGAGAGAGAGAGAGCGCTAAAAACCAATAACACCAAAGTTTGGGATCTGAATGTAGACATGAGGTCAAATACATAAGGATATATAAAGCACTAATCAACACGAACAATACGGTTAAATTTTCGGAATGACCTGTCCCTTTTTCAAGACGACGGAATATTTGCATAGAAATGAAAAATAAATAGATAAAATGAAAATGTAAATTAACACTAAAACTAAGTTATAAAACTGTTGAAAAAACAGAATTATCGAGTGTATTATAGGTCAATAAAAAACGTGCGTTCTGACCGAACGTCAAGACGGAATTGAACTAATGTGTATTTACGAGGACAAACAGATTGATACTGGAAAACAAAGTTGACGAAGAAAATGCCTATTCATCGAAAAACTATATTTTCTATCGTGTATTTTTTCTTGTGATAAACTGATCACACACACACACACACACACACACACACACATCTATATATATATATATATATATATATATATATATATATATATATATATATATATATCGATGATGTTACAGAATATAATAGTTACCAACAAATTTTATGAAAATAAGACATATTAGTGATCGGTATGCATGTTACACAAAATGCTCTACTTACAAAATCACCTTTCTGTCCAGCGGTTTTTAGACCACTCCACCAGCTTGCTAGCTGCAGAATTGTAGCATTATGTATTTTTTCTGCGCACGGTTGGGGACGTATTTCTCCAGTTTGTCGAATGGCAGAAAATTCAAAACAAGCGAGTTTATTGGACTAGTTTGACGGCTATAAAGGGTTAGGAGGTGGATAAAATATACAAGCTGGTAATAGAATATGTCTAAAATTTGAGAACGAAAGGTATTTGATTGACCAATGCTGGGAAATGAAGAAATGCATCCCAATTATAAGAGTTTTACATATACAGAGGGTCATTGCTCCATCTTTTTGAAGACTGAAAAATGTACGTTTTTACGTTTTTTATATAAGTATTTGATTGTATACATAAAAAAAAAAAAACAATGGAGAGTCGACCCACACACGGTGAAATTTTTACCAAACTTGATTATGAAATGGTCAAATTTGACAATTTTAGTTTAAACAATATTTATTCATTAATTTCATACGTATACAACAATTTCACAAATTAACATATAAATTTGGGATACGGAGCGTTCACTTATTCAATATATGAATACATATATAATGTAGATAATGAATGCAAAATCTACTAACACAGTGTTTATGAACACATATACATGTATTATTATTTACACACAAAACATTGATGATCATTGTTATAGAAGTTATAGATACAATTACGCCATCAGGCTAACTTATAAAAAACGTTTGCTATTCACAATAAATTTTTGGACAGTAAGAAAATTTCTTCGTTTTCAGTTTCTGACAGATCTGCCGAGCCATATAATAGTAAGTCTAAGAATATTGTATGCTGCTTGGTAAAAATGGTAGAATTACGTTCTTGAAAATACTTTTGACATTCCAACAAAAAGTGATGTGTGCTTTCAGTTTGCTCGCAGGAGCAAAGTGGTAAACTACAAAGATTTCTGAGAAAAAGGTGCAATTTTAGGTTGCTACATTCCAATCTCAATTTAGTATGTAAGATTTGTCCTATTCTTGTGCCCATGTAGAAATATTTTGGTACTTTGATATAATTTGCCTGAAGATAAGTTTGTAGGGAGTGTATTGAAGGGTTGGTTTGTATTGTTGAGGGTAGTTTGTTCTAACGGCGGATTGTCGAAGGAAATAAAGAATTGTAATACATGTGTTCTGGCGTTGATTTCATGCAAGGTGTTGATGGATCTTGTATTGTAATCACTACTTTCAATAAAATCTGACAAGTAATTCGGAGAGTAATTGTAGTATATTTTGTGTAGTTGGATTAATCTATGGTTTTCACGTCTTTCGGCTAGAGTTTGCCACCCTGTTTCTTTGTATAGTAGATGTCTGGAAGCTAACCCATCTCCACCAGTAACTATCCTTGCTGCTTCTAATTGTTTTCTGTTTTGTCACATAAATAAACTGGAAGGTTATCCCATATAATATCCGCATATTCTAGTAGTGGTCTTGTAAAGGAATAGTATATTGTTTGTAATGGTTTCCTATCGAGAATGTATTTTACTTCTGGCATCATACTTAATCGGGGGTGGACTTTAGATATTATTTCTTCTACGTGCAAGTTCCAGGACAGGTTGTTTGTTAGTATAACACTCAAGTGCCTGTGGGATTCTACTTCTTGCAAAATGTTTTCATCAAAGATAAGTGAAGGATGAAAAGGTTTTATAAGTTTTCTAGAAATTGTCAAGCATTCCGTTTTATTCGGATTGAAATTAACTGGCCATTGTTTAGACCAGTCATAATTTTTTTTAAAATCTGCATTAATTAGATTGGCTGAACATGTATTATAAGGATTATCGACCAGTACATATAGTGATATGTCATCGGCGAAAAGTTTTTTGTTCATTCAAAATTAACAACCAAGTCATTTATGTAAATTAGGATTAGCAGTGGTCCTAGGTTTTTTTTTTTGGACAATTTTGACTGTGATTTCATTTTCACACTCTAATAGTTGTGTTTCATTTACAACCTTTGGCAAATATACATACTTTAAAACTAATTGACAAATTTTAAATCTTTTTGAGAGCGATTTTATTTTTGTTTTTCATATTCACCCACTCGTAGGGACTTTTCTCGCCTTAATCACCCATCTGTTTGCCGAAAAATGCTTAAGAATCCCTTGAACTAACACGAATGAAAACCAAGACTTTGATTAAAAAATAAATTCAAACTTATTCAGGAATACAAATATTTATATGTTAGAATACATATTTACATGTCCATTGTTTTCGCCATTGATACAATTACAATATCTACAAATTGTAGTGATAGACATTTGTACTTATGATGACATTGTATTCTTATATAAGTACTTAATTTCCCTTAGTATGATGTTTTGCAGAATCATATAAGGTCTAGATGTCAGAATAAATCGGTAGATACCATCAACTATCTTGTTATTCACCACTACCTCCGTTACACATGCTTAGTCAATGTACAATGAATGCCTCACAAACATGTGCAATACAAGTCTTCTTCCGCCTAAATGTAATCTTTGTTTTTCAACCGATTCTTTTCTACACCTTGAATTATCTTTAACGTTGCCTTTTTACAAAACCTCAGCTTGAATTTGCTACAGCTGATAAAAGCACCACATATCTATGTTTCATAGAGTTTGCATGATATGCTATATAAAAACTTACATAGCACCTAGGAAATGATATCGCTTTGTAAAAACAAAACCAATATCTTTGAATAACCATATTTCGGAAACGCAAGCGCAAAAAGGTGAAGATAACGAACAGTGATCAATTTCATAACTCTTTTAAGGACATACGCGACGTTTCTCAATAGTATATATATATATATATATATATATATATATATATATATATATATATATATATATATATATATGAAAATTTAAGTAGAATTCACTTGCATGATATCTCGTTTCTAAAAAAAAAATAAAAAAATTGGGGTATGTTACCATAAAAAGAAAAGGCTAAGATAACCAACAGTATTCAATCTCGTAATTCCTATAGAAAATACAAATCAGAGAGATGGGCAAACACTGACCCCTGGTCATATCAGAGGTGGGATCAGGTGCCTAGGGGGAGAGGGCATCCCCAGTAGACTGGTCACACCCGCCGTGAGCCCTATATTTCGATCAGGTAAACGGAGCAATCCGTAGTCAGAATCAGTGTGCCAAGAACGGCCTAACAATTGGTATGAAACACATCAGACAGTATTTGAATTAATGGTAAGTTGTACTGGCAAACTAGATCATTATAACGACCATAAAATTTGCGAAATCATGACTTTAGACGAAACTGTACAAACCCCTGTAACATCATCTTCTTTGTCAGTAACCCGCCTCGATTTAAAAACTGATCATAAGCAGAACAAGCCTTTGCCTATCAAATCAGTTGGGAGATATAAACACCATATGCAGGTGATGATGGAATATTGCCACATAAATAAGGGAAGTTGACGATGGAGAAATTGAAATCATCCCGTCTGTCATAAAGTTGAGTTGTTAGTATTTTCAGTAAAATATCTAAATGCGAAGCAGAAGTGGAAGACTCTGTGGTGTCTTTTATTTCAAACTTACTGTGATATATCGAATCGACATATGAATGAAAATGATCATTGTTAATAGACAAAATGTCGTCGATATATCTAAATGTCAAATTGAAGGCCACAGCAAGAGATTTTTTTCTTCTCGTGTAGAAGCTTTTGAATGAATTCTGCTTCATAAGAATATAAAAATAGGTCAGCTAACAAAGGAGCACAATTCGTGCCCATGGGAATTCCAACAGACTGTTGGAAGACCTGATCACCAAAGACTACGAAAATATTGTCAATGAGGAACTCTAGCATCTTTTTAATATCAACTTCAGAGTATTTGTGCGTGGAGTCAGAGTTGTGTTTAACAAAATAATTTTTGGGATGACCATTCACTAAATATGAATATTTCCTTTTACCATTTTTGTTCACAACTGTCTATGATGTCAAAAAGTCTAGTCTTTAATGTCTGTTTATGCATGTTTAGAGTTACTAGTTTTTGATAGCTCCTGGTTGTTGCAAGTAAAATCAATGGGCATTACCGTAGTAAGGAAGTAGAGAAACCGGTATCGATCCCGGAACCCTTAATTTACTAGTTAGGTGACTTCACCACTGAGCTACTCTGTACTTTCTATAACACTTTGTAATATTACTACATTACAAAATTTAAACCTATTATACAAGAACTCTTCATATCGAGGAGATGAAAAAATAATTTTAGAGAAAATGTCGGAAATGTCGCATATGCCCAAAAATAAAACAAAAGTAAGAGTAAGGCAAACACAGACCCCTGGTGGGATCAGGTACTTCGGAGGAGTAAGCATCATCATTTACTTTTGATTGTGACGTTATGCACTACTTTCAAGATCTCCGCCATTTTTGATGAGGGACTTCTGGCATTGGGAAAAAAATGTCTAGACGAACAGTGAGGGTTCTTTAACGTGCCAACACCTGTCGAGACACGGGACCTCCATTCTAAGGTGGGGCCTCCGTGGCCGAGTGGTTAGAGCATCAGGCTCAAAATCACAAAGCCTCTCATCTCTGTCGGCGCGTGTTCGAATCTCGGCCGCGGCGTTATGTAAGCAAGTTTGCCAGTTTACTTGCGGAAGGTCGGTGGTCTCTTCCCAGGTACATTGTATCTGGGTTCTCTCCTCCACCAACAAAAACTGGATGCCACCAGATAACTGAAAAATTGTTGAGTGTGGCGGAAAACAATAAATAATCAATCAATCAGTCCATTCTAAGGTCATATTCGAAGGACCCGTGATTTTCATTTCTAATGGCGCAAGTGGGATTGGAACTCACAACCTCCCATTTACGAAGCGAATGCAGTAGCCTGGTCCCGTGGGAGTCCGGGTTAGAATAGGTACTCAGTATCCCTTGCTTTTCGTAAGACGCAATTAAATGGGGCGGTTCTTCGAATGAGACCGCAAATACCGAGACCCCGTGTCACAGCAGACACAATAAAGATTCCTCCCTGACCGAAGACCGTAAGCGCCGAGTATAGACCTAAATTTTGCAGCCTTTCACCAGCAATGGTGACGTTGTCATACGAGTAAAAATTCTCAAGCGGGACGTTAAACAAATGTGATTTCTTTTGTTTAAGGGACGAATTAGACAGAAATCAATTTGTACTTGGTAATAATAATGAATGGATTATTCCAGAAAGTTTTCTGTTCGAATACCTCTTCAGGTATGTTTAATCATGCGGTTCAATAGAACCGGTTTCAATTGAGTACGAAGTCAGATCAGTTTAGGACGACACGTTCAGCTGGTAACACGCCTAAATGTTTGCAAATTTTATTCTTTTTCTTGTGTGGTAAATTATACTATATGTATAATAAAGCTGCTACGTGTCGCTGCTAGTCTAATTAATGTGTTGTTGATTTATTACTGATCTTGTATCAGTAATGAATGTGTTTCAAAGTAGAACATACAATCAACCAACCAGTACCAATGAGCTACCGCGACCGGTTAATTTAAATACATTTGTAAAAGGTACATTGAAACACATGTTTGTTCTAAATTCGTGTGGGTGTTTTCGGTATCGGGGAATCGATTGGCTATTTAAAGTATTTCAGGTGAATAGGCTGAATCCGTGCTACGTATGAGGTAGTCCGTACAAGGTAGACTTTCGGGCATTTTCAAGTCATTCGAAGTTCACTGCTACACTGCAACAGACTACCCCCACCCCACCATTATGTATACAGTCTTACATTAAGACTTTTGTTTTCACATGCCTTTTTTTCTTTTGTAGAACGGATATTTAATTGAAGTTGTGCTAAAGACTAATTGTATTGTATAGATACATTCTTGATTATATTAAAGTCTGTTGCACTCGTACAAGCGATCTCATCCTTTATACAGGTATTTTATGTTTTTATTTTATGAATAATTTATGTTCGGTTGAACTGGTGAATTAGAACATAAAATACGTTATTGCTACAAAGGGATTATTTTTCAAGATAATCGCCGCCTTGCTGTTAAATCCCATGGATTGGATTGATTGATTGTATACTGTTTAACGTCCTGCTCGAGAATCTTTCACTCATATGGAGATGTCACCATTGCCGGTGAAAGGCTGCAAACTTTAGGCATATGCTCGGCGTTTATGGCCTTTGAGCAGGGAGGGATCTTTAACGTGCCACACCTGCTGCGACACGGGTTCTCGGTTTTACTGCGATTAGAAAAATGCATGATCGACGAAATATTCATATTCAATGTTAATGAATTCCTAAAACAATACTCTATGTGTCCAACTAATCTAAAAAGAAAATATTTCTTGGTAAAATAGGTATAAAATTGCCAATTACATACTAATAGAATGGAATAAGGAGAGAGAGAGAGAGAGAGAGAGAGAGAGAGAGAGAGAGAGAGAGAGAGAGAACTTTCACTACAATGTCATTTCACACAAAGAAAGAAACTTAATCACTGACATAAATGCAAGCTTGCAAGAATTCATAAATGTAAACTATTTTAAAATTTTGGATTGACAATATATGGTAGTGGAACTTACAAGAGTTGCATCAGTGCTTGTATTTGAAATCATCATTAGAACTTAACTCAAAGGCCCGAAGGGCCACAAAGGTGTCGAGTGCAATATCATATACACCAGGTCTCTCAATAAATTTAGAGGGCAGGTGAAATAAGAGAAAGTAGGAGAAGAAATGTTTGAGTGCTACAGGAGACATTTCCCCATGTTTACGTACATAAATAAAGCATTAAAATTATTTGTAAAATGCCAGCAAAATGTGTTTATTTACATAAAAAGAAATATAAATAAAGAGGAGAGCTTGAGCGGATACATGTACCCTCCTCTTGCTAGATAATATCCCCTCAAGACTAGTTACTTTACAAAGGCTATCATAAATAACTTCAAATTGCAGAACCCCCGTGGGGATCCGGGTTAGAATAGATCCTCAGTGCCCTTTGCTTGTCGTAAGAGGCAACTAAATGGGGCGATCCTTCGGATGAGACCGCAAAAGATCCCTTCCTGCTCAAAGGCCCTGAGCGCTGACCATAGGCCTAAATTTTGCAGCCCTTCACCGGCAATGGTGACGTCTTCGTATGAGTAAAAAATTCTTAAACAATATATAATCAGTCAATCAATCATACGAAAAATGCTGAAAAGAATATAACTTCTTCAGAGTGAGACTACTTGTTTATATAAGTCCTATCTTTTGTTCATGTATGATGTAACAATTACACGGTATTAATTCCCTGTTTTCAATAATGTATAACAATTCAAAAGTTCAACGTAATATGTAGAAAGGTTATTGGAATTCTGAACAAGATTCAATTCCCAATGAATGCTACCTAGCCTGGGTTTCTTCGTGAAATAACCTGTTATTTTCGTCGACATGCACACGCTACTTTCGTTTTACTTAATAGAAAATCGGGATCGGGATTACCGAAAACAAAACCAGAAATAGTCTTTACGGTTTTGGAATAACAACTGAACTGTGACATTGGCAATTTCACCACTTTAGTATTTATCTGTTTATACTGATCTGAAATAAGTATTCTTGGTGAAATTACGAGATTATAGATATAAATGGAGAAAAAAAAATTGAGCAGGTTATTTTGTGATATCGTGAGACACAAATTTCGCGGGAAAATCTGAAAATCGTAGTAAATCCACCCGCGAATAATGAAATTTCTCTTACCAAACAATCGTTATTTTAACTATTGGACAAAGATATAATGATAAACAACGACATCAACAACGGATATTGGATTCTGCCATTCAAATATCAATCAAATTCAATATTTCAAAGTGTTGAAACGTTCAAAGGCACTATTGTGTTTTCGCCCATTAAGATTAAGTGAAAGGCAGTGTAGCGGAAAAATCCTACATGATCGCTAGAAGGCTCTCGAGCAAGCTCGACGCCTTAATATATATATATATATATATATATATATATATATATTAATCTTGGTTTGGACCGAAAATATTGATAATGCTACTTATCACAATTCCTTCTTAATATTAAGAGAAACATTTTGAAAAATCCTTTAAAATTCTCTACAAGCAAGGAGAAAATGAATTTTAGGTACCTCTACCAAAATCTCAAAAACCTAAATCGTAATTAATTACAATTATCCATGAAGAACCGATTCCGTGATACCAAAAGCGAATTTGTGTGAACTCGAGTAAGATATACATTCATAATATAATTTCAACCGAGTGGAATGAGAATACTCGTATTAACACTGGTCCTGTGGGTCTATGTTCTTTATTGTGGTGATGTAATTAGTTGTTATTATTATAGTTGTTGACCCTGAAATGCAGTTAAGAGTTATGAATACAAGAACAATAACTCTGCATGAGAATTTTACAAACAAGATCCTAGTCAAAAAATTAAAAGATAGCTTAAAATACATAGAAATTACAAATGACTATAGTTTCTTCAATCAATAATCTTTCCCTAAGCTTAGTATAAATAAGTTTATCAAAATACTGAGTTCTGATAAACACAAACTGAGTGAATTCTAAATAACAGATAACTCATACAAAACTACTAAAGTATGTGATAAGAACAGAAAAAAAAACCCCTGATTGTATATAATTTAACATTTTACACATAAAATAATGAATTTATGATAAAATGTGACTACTTTTACAGTTAACCTTACCTCCCACGTGGTGCGAAGGTCATTGATAAAAATATCCGTTTTCTACTTTGTGCGTTCTAAATGTAATTTAAAAAATAATAGGATTTAAATACTGGGATATAATCTACTACATCATTGGGCATTTACTCTTAAGAATTTATACAATTTAAACTTTATAGTTGTAATGCATTTATTCTCTCCTTTAAAACTTAAAAACACATTAATTTACATCTTATTCAACTATATATTAAGATTATGTTATACATGAATTATTTACAGCATTCGTGCAAAATTACATTTAGTTCATTCACTACTCATATCCATCATTCAAACATTCACTCAGACAATATAAATAAGATAAAGTAGTGAAAATAAAGAAATAGTGCATCCCAAGTTTAACACTAACCTGCAAAATAAAATGAATCTTGATTCAGAAAACTTTTATCTCTGATAATTGAAAAGAAAAAAACTCCGAAGAAAAAAAAAATCAGAAATAAAAAAACAACAAACAAACAAAAACCATCGAAACCTCTTGGGCAACAAAACAAGAATACTAGTCCTCAATAAAAAAAAATTTCCCTCCTAAAATCATGTGAATAGATTAGATTGACCAATCTATAAATAGTAACATAATTACTGTGAAGAAGAAAAACCTGTCTTGCTTAGTCAGCAGTAGAATTTAAGAAGCAATGAAAATAACAAGACAAACACAGTAAATAAATAAACTGAAGAGAAGCAATTTATTTTCCATATAAATGAAATTCCTGAAATAAAATATTTAAAACATGTAAAATTCCACTCTATTACATACTCCACCGTCTTGAAAAATGACATCTCGACAATTACATTTTAAACTGCTTAACAATTTACCTATTTGTTTGATAAAATCTCAAGAATGGTTCTTCCTGCTTCTTCCGGCAAAATTGGAAAGTAAAGAAGAGTTTGATGCCAAAGAAGCAATACAAGAAACTTTCTTTTCCCAATCTTCTTTACAAGTAGATTGTACAAGTGTTGCAGCCTTATTCAGGAGGAAATCACCAGTTTGACAGCTGACAGGTAAAACTAGGAATATCATCGTGTAAGGCTTCTGCTCCCATTTATCAGCCAACTTGCACTTACCACCAAAAGCAACGATTTTAACGCGTACTCTGTCTCTAGCTTTCACCGTTCCACTTCTCATCTTGGTGTTTTAGGTGTCTTTCTGCTTTGTCCTTGCTTTCTCGGATGTTTTTTGGATTTTACTCCTAATGTCAGCTACAGGTGTAGGTTCCTTATCATTGGGTCTCCGTGGCCGTGTGGCTAGAGCATCGCGCTCAATATCACAAGGCCTCTCAGGTGTAGTCGGCGAGGATTCGATTCTCCCTCGTGCCGATATGGGAGGAAGTTTGCCAGTTTACTTTCGGAAGGTCAGTGGTCTCTTCCCGGGTACACTGTATCTGACTTCTCTCCTCCACCAATAAAAAACTTTTTTTTGTAGGTCATGGGATAAATCAGTTACATGATTGACAAATCGATGACGTATACAAAATATCGTTTCGTCATTACACACTGGGGAGGCTCCGTCTCCTCCTGCTCAATATTTGTACAGGCTACATCATTTGGTGTAATCATGTAATTATTACTCAAACTTTCATATGAATTACTAAAAGTAATCAATGCATGAAACTTGCACAGTCATGATGGGTCACATGACCTCTGAGGTCATTCAGGGTCAGTAATTCTTTTTATAACATATTTCAACTCCCCCCCCCCCCCCCCCCCCCCCCCCCCCCCCCCCAATTAAGTGGATAGGTATATCACTATGTATAAGCACTCTGTACTAGTATTGCATTTCAAGATTAGTTAATTGCAGTATTTATCACAGGAATTAGAATCAGGCCCTACCCTATTTTATTATCCAATACTTATAATCACACATGCAATAAAGCTGTATATTGGGTGACACCCACCTTCTACTCCCCCACTCACACAATTAGAATTTTGAAGATTTGTAAAAATTAAGATTTTTTCTTCTTTCTTTTTTCCTTCTAACTTCTTTTTTGGTTTGTTTTGCATGTCAAAAATTTCAGATAAGTTAACCTCCCTCCCTTCTATGTGCCCATCTGATTATATTTAACAAGAGGCCCACAGATCTTATTGGGCACCTGTGTGTTAGTTAAAAGTGTCACTAGTCCCAAGGGCTACAAAATCTAGAAAAAAATTCCTGTTCTGAATATCTAAGCTAAATTTTGATATTCAGCAAAAGTACATGCATAAAACAAAATGTGTTCTTAACAATTTAAATGTCCTTGAAAGTTTATATACTCATGAAAAGCTTTACATAATATATGTAACATTAACATGATATGACTAATTTAAACCCGTCCTAGAGTCAAAACCCTGGGGTAAGTGTTGATGTCCTGGCATTTACACTTTAACTGCAAGACAATGTTTGAATTCCTATTTATTGAATAGAATTTCAGTTGTGGTTCTGTCATCTTCTGTCTGCAAGTTGGAAAGTAAACAAGAATTTGAGACTAAAGAAGTAATACATGAAACTTTCTTTTCCCAATGTCCTTTCCATATAGATGGTAGACTTATCTAGCAGAAGTCACCAGTTTGGTAGTGGACAGATAACCTGCTGTCTGGTAGATCTTCGAAGAATTTCTTGGGTTTGTTCAGCTTCTGTCTGAGATGGTGCTGCATCTGGAATTTCCTCCTTAGCAGTCTCTTTATCATTCAGCACTAGTGTTCTGAAATGATAAATCAATGCTAGTCTTCTGAGTTGAGCAATATCAGAATCATCAGCAATCACAGGACTGCTATCTTTTTGCTCTACCTGACTAATACAAAACCCCATGAAGAACCACCACCAGAGTCACTCTCCCCAGATTCTTCTTAATCAATTGAGTTTCCTCACTATCTTTTTGAGTCACAGACTTAAACCTTTAATTTCCTTGGAGCTGGTATTGATGGTGCATCATGAAGAAAACACACTGGAAGTAAAGGTTTTGATGTAAAGTATGATTATGGTCTTCAGTTTTCTTCTGATGGTGAAAACAGGAATATCACCATTTGGCTGTGCAATGATTGTATAATGTTCATGCTCCTGTTTTCAGCCAATTTATGCATATAACTATTTTAACCACTACTCAATCTCCAACCTCACTGTTCCACCTCTTACCTTGGTGTTGTAAGTGTCTTTCTGCTTAGTCCTTGATTTTTCGGATGCTTCTGCTGCTAACTCATATGCTTTTAGGATTTTACACCACATTGAGCTACATACTGAATTGTACGATCATTCTAATTTTCTGACAGGCCAAAGGTCATGTCCACAGGCAATCTTGGATTCCTGCCAAACATTAGCAGATATGAAGTCTGTCCAGTGCTCTTGTGGCAAATACAATTATAGGTACTGGGGGATTAGACATATGCCTTCTTGGTAGATAGAACAGAACCAAGCATATCAAGCAGAGTCCAGTTAAACATTTCACACATTCCATTACCTGCTGCAGAATAACAAACAGTCCTTGATTTACTCATCTCTGCAATAGTACACAATTCTTTTTTATAATCACCTTACTATCGAAATTTGCACCTTGGTCAGAATGGATTCTGGCAGGTATCTCACAGTGAACTATTAAATGATTCTATATAGAATACTTATATATACAGCCCAATGATTGGTTAGAAGAGTATATTGATTGGTTAGAGCAGCCCAGTGATTGGTTAGAGGAGTATTTTGATTGGTTAGAGCAGCCCAATGATTGTTTAGAGGAGATCTGTGATTGGTTAGAGGAGCCCAGTGATTGGTGAAAGGAGCCCAGTGATTGTTAGAGGAGCCCAATGTTTGGTTAGAGAAATCCATTAATTGTTTAGAGGACTCATTGATTGGTTAAAGGACCACACTGATTGGTTAGAACAGTCCACTGATTGGCTGGTGTTTCCCTCCTGGTACATCATCCACACTCACTAATCCACTTCTCAATATCACTGCATTCAAAGGCAACAGAACCTATCTTTGATGAGTGAAAGTGTTCTGTCTTTACCAGGATGCCCCATGTCATTATGCAGATCTTCAATTACAGTTGGCACACGAGCAATGGGTAAAACCATATGATACTTAACTTTTTCATATGTTGTTGTTACTCAGTGCAAAATTCCATCTATCATCCTCAAATTATGAAATTTTCGCAGAAGGGGGTTAGATCCTATTTTTTTCCTTGAAGGTTTCAAACTGGACCATGCATAATCTATCATTCTCTTTATATCAGGATCCAGATTCTGTGTTTTAGACCAATTCATAATTTTTCCTGTATTGATTTGGAGAAAATCTTCATCATCTAATACTGTTGATGGTGACAGAGTAAGAGACTCCACAAAGGCTGATACAGTAACAAATGGCTTGTACAGTCTCTGTGTTGATAGTCGGCAAACAACTAAGAGCATCAGCATCTGCATTATTCCTTCCAACTCTATACTTGATGTCAGAGTTAAACAAAGCAAAAGCTGCCAACTACCGTTGTCCTGTCACATAGCAACTAGTTCAGCCATTGTCAACACATACATAACTGGATTTTATTAGTTAAGACTGTAAGTGTTGGCCAAAGAGATAGTCTTTAAATTTGTCACAGATTGCCAATTTCTTTATTCTCATATTGTATATCAACTTCTGTAAAGTAATTCATTTTCAATTAATGAAATTCCTGAAATAAAATACTTAAAAACAGGTAAAATGTCACACCATTATATATATAAATTGGCTGAGGAAGAATTGTTCATAGTAATACAACTGACATTGATGCTGACTCTGCTAGACAGACAGCAGACAAGATTGACACAGAAAAATGGCACTTGCTTGGCCTTTGGCCATATGTTCTAACAAAAAGTAAACAAGTGACACATATCTAAAGTTCTTCAGAAAGATAGCAATATTTGTAGAATTCCATGTTTATAACACTAAAATAAAATGTGAAAAATTTCCCTGAAGTGAAATATCCATGCATAATTTTACAAATTAAAATTTAACAAATTAAAAATTGATTGCCAGCTAAACCACCATTGGCTATAGAAGTAGGTGTCATCAATATTTCTTAATATTATTTATATCACATGAGGAGATTAATCATCTTTAGTCAGTCCTAAATCATGGTACTGTAATACAAGTGAAAACTAAACTTTTAATTAGTTTTGATTAAACAAAGTCATTTAATAAAAATATAAATTTTGTTGATCAGAAGTAACTTTTTATTACTTAAATACGATTTTATTTCTGATAAAGGTCTTCCAGTTACATGTATACAGTTTCACAATGGACAATGGAGAATAGTAAATGGGTTGAAATTATGGGACTTGTGGCAAAGCAATAAATCAATGCTGTCTTTGTCAGCACATTTTAATGGTCTCTTCTTAGACTCAGTATTCTTCGGTGTTTTCTCACTACTATTTTGTGTATTTTTTTATATAACTATCAATACTAATGAATAAACTCATTGAATGATTTTGCACTCTTGAAAATCTTCATAAAGAGTTGTCTCTCTGGGATTGGTTAGTAAATCAGAAACAAGCACATGGTAAGAGAAAATAATGAAATATATTGGTATTCCAAAACAAAACAACACATTTAGTAGAAATAAATGAACTAAATACATTTTCATGTCTATTTTTTATGTTAAGTTGTAAATACCAAAAACTAAAGTACTATGTATGCCAAGGCATTTGTTGCAGTAAACTTGATCTGGATAAAATTCACTTTTAGGTGATTTCAAAATTATACAAACACACTAATAGCTGACAAATACAATAAAGTGCACCGACACTTCACATAATATGCTCATCAGATATCTATTCACTATAAACAGACAAAAGTGCATGACACAAAGTCATGTCGATCTTAATTGGTACAAAGATTGCACCAATATTATTATTATTATTATTATAACATTTATATAGCGCTAAATATAATTAAATTACTCTAAAGCGCTTTACATAATTATTTGAAACTGCACAATGAATATACACAACTAAAATTAATTGAAAATAACATGGGCATACAAAATATAAAAGGGCGTTTAGATATAGAAATGGGTTAAACAGTGATTAAAATATTCGTAAAACATGTTCAGCACAGATTAAGATCTAAATATTAAATTGATGAAAGGGTCAGTTAAAAAAAGCTAATTTAAAAGGATGCGTCTTAAGTAACTTTTTAAAACTGGCCAGGTTGTCTTCGAACCTTAAAACGGCTGGCAGGCTGTTCCACAGTGCAGCTGCACTGACATCGAAACGCCGATTTCCATAAAATTTGGTACGTGCCTTGGGCGTCACCAGAAATTTCGAATTCTCTGATCGAAGCGATCTCGATGGAATATATACATCAACAAGGTTCTGAATGTATGCTGGTGACTTCTCTTGCAACCCCTTGAAGACAGTCAAAACAAGTTTGTATTGAATTCGAAATTCCACTGGTAGCCAATGAAGACCAATCAGCACCGGAGTGATATGATCATGCTTCTTGTTATTATTCTGGCAGCTGTATTTTGAATTCTCTGTAGCTTTGACAGGGAGCCCGACCTCAAACCATACAGCAATGCGTTCCCATAATCAAGCCTTGATGTGACAAGGGAACACACTAGCATTTTCCGAAATGAGTTTACGAATTTGACCAATATTTCGAAGTTGGTAGAAACACTGTTTTGAAATTGAACTAATATGGTCATCCAAAGTCAGAGTCCGATCAAAGAGCACTCCGAGGTTTCTAACGCAGGAAGTTGCATCAATAATCTGACCATCAAAATTTATTCTGAAGTTTTCAAACGCATCAGGTCTGTTTTTTGGAGAAAAGATAATAAGTTCTGTTTTGTCTTGATTCGATTTAAGCATATTGGTCTTCATCCAATCGCTGATATCAGATAGGCATGCCTCAAGTCTACCCGCTATAGTGTCCCATGTCAAGCTTGGTTTGATAACCATATATACTAGAGTGTCATCAGCATAGCTATGGAAAGACATTTGCTGATTAAGATTATTCCTTGTAATGTGTCTATTGCACATTGCAATTGACTTGTCAATGTATCTCTTCAATTGTTCAAATAACTATAGAAATTTTCCAAAACATATTTTTATTTTATTAAATATATTTTGATAATTTCTTTCTCATGGGTATGAATTACTTATTTTAGGTTAACGAAGAAAAGGACTGAGTATTCCACAGCCTTCTTACATTAT
This sequence comes from Ostrea denselamellosa, assembly GCA_024699665.1. Lineage (NCBI taxonomy): Eukaryota > Metazoa > Mollusca > Bivalvia > Ostreida > Ostreidae > Ostrea > Ostrea denselamellosa. The sequence continues at coordinate 3,579,292 of JAMZEH010000037.1, forward strand.
ACTTTATACTCATTAATTTATCTTTAACTGGACAGATGTAATTTAGCTCTTATCAAAATGATTTTTGAATTTCCAGCTAAACTCTGAAACACCATGGCTTGCTCCAAAGGTGTTAATGGAATCTTAGTTGGAGAGACAGATTAAACTGCTAAAACATTATCATTCCCATGAGACAATTCCTTTGTTCTGTGATGTGCTTGTTAAGTCTTTGCAAATTTTGTAGTACAGTACCACATATATTCATACCATTAATGTTAGAAATAAAATAAGTATTCATATCAACTGCTACGTAGCTACATTTTATGAAAAAAGTGTATAAATGTAATGTGTCTTGATGTAATAAATAGCATTACTCTCTAAGATTCATAGGGAATACCTCCCTTAAAACATTGGGTTTTTTTTAAAAATACTTACCATTTTAAAAGTTTTAATGACCTGATTTTAAGCTACAATTTACATTCTATGGAGATGGACAAATTGACAGTTTGTTGATTCTAAGACTCATATCTAAGAGCCCCAAAAAGGGTTATACCATATAATCTTTATTGCAGGTTACCTGACCATGACCTAAAGTATGACACACCTTCCAAAGATGCATTAACTGACCACATTTGATGATTCTACACCAAATAATTGTCCAGTTACGAGTCAGACAGAATTTTGCCATATTTGGCCATATCATCTTAATCATATGTCACGATGACCTAACTTTAAAGTGCAACCCATCCTCTGCCCAATATGTATCATTTGACAAATTTTGATGATCCTAGGTCTCATAGTAATTAAGTTACAAGCTGGACATGAAGTGGGACAGACAGACAGATGGACATGATTGCCATAACATAATATGCCCCGTATTAGACGGGCATATTTCAACTACATTTGATCACTGAACATAATTCTTAACATATACATATTAAACAGATAACATACCACAACACTAAATATTACGTTTTTGTACAATTGTAACTTTGTATAGAAACTTCCCAAAAACTACACAACTCCCAAGATTTTTAGTACTAAATATATTAAAATTTTGTGAGTTATAAGCACTTGGTTTCACATAATATTTCCTGAAATGTACATGTCTCAAATGTCTGCACAACACAGTTGTTAAAACAAAATGAAATTCTATCACTTACAGCAATATTTTCTCTTTTTTATACAAATGCAAAAAATACATAACCACTTTTACAGAAACTGCAAGCATGCAGTGTTCAAAATTATTATATCAATGTAACTTAATTAAGCAAGCATTTTGAAAGTTTGAAAAAAAAGCTTGTATTATTTACAAAAATAATTGCTATATATAGACCTTGAAAAATACACAGAATCCAATATTTGCATAAAATTCACTAGAAAAATTGAGCACCAGCAATCCGGAACACATGCAACTAAATATATATATATTAAAAAAAAAAATTGAACTTGCGTCATGAAACAAAAGAAGGATATGATAATTATGCCTCCCAAAGAGTGTCTCCCTTTTAATGCAGTATAGCATGTGCAATTAGTGATCACTGTGCAGGCTAAGAAGGAACTTGTACAAGATGAGATGAAACTCCTCTGGTTTGTTTATCCAAGCTGCATGGCCTGCCCCTTTTATCATGTGGAGTTCACTGTCAGGCAAGTTCTTTAAATCATTGGTAGACACTGGGCCAATCGTTTGGTCATTTTCTCCATATACAATGGCTGATGGAATCTGGAACAGACGTATTTAGAAAATACAATTTGAAATAATTACATCTATTTACACATACAGGAAAATATACCTTGGCATAATATATGTGTATATTACTTATAATGCAGTAAAGGAAAACTGATAAAGGATAAAAATAAGACAAATCTTGATCGTATCAGTTGATAAAATTTCAAAGGGATTGTGGTTCGTGATGATCATAAAAAGATAATACAGGACTGACTTTATCATTTTCATTTAATAAATGTGTTGGATGAAACTGAAATAAAGAAATTTAATTGTGACAAATCTACCATTATAGTCAGATTCTATCAACTCCATGACAAATCTTTCATTAATCTATCTTGGAACTTACAAGAAGTTTTTTGTACTGCTCTGGGGTGAATTCCTGTGTATGCACTGGAGCTACAGGGACAAACCCTCTACAGCGCTTTATTACAGTTGCTGGGTCCTTAAAGAGATAAGGTAGAGAGTAGCCCCCACTCATAGATGGACTGATAATGACAGGGGCTTTTAAATTCAGGGTAGAAATCAATTTTTCCAAAAACATTCCCTTGTCTCCAACATCAGTCTTCTCACTCTGAGACTTTTGTCCTACAAAATGCACCACAGAATTTTTCATATATTAAGACTGTATTTTACATAACCTTTGCTGAATATAGATACATTAACTAAACAAACTCCTGACAGGCAGAAATATATATGTAAATATCCTTATAAGTTGTAATGGTAGCCATTTTGTCATGACATCACATTGTAGTTGTAAACAATGCACATATGAATCTTGATGAATATAGTATGTCTGCTATAACATTTTAACAGCTAGGAGTTCTGACAAAAATTGAAATCAGAATGTAAATATAAAATATATATTTCATTTTCACCAAGAGGCCCATGGACCACATTGTTCAATTAAGTCACCTTGGCCCATATTTCAAGATTTCCTCTCTATATTTGAATGTAAAACTTTGATCTCCTATTGTGCCCCACCCTACCCCAGGGCCCATGATTTTAACAAAATTGAATCTGCACTATGTCAGGAAGGTGTCATGTACATTTGAACTTTTCTGGGCCAATGGTTCTTGAGAGTAAGATTTTAAAAGATTTTTTCCTATATAATTGCACGAAAATATTTGATTCCCTATTGTGACCCAACCCTATCCCCAGGGGGGCATGATTTTAATCAACTTCAATCTGCACTATGTCAGGAAGCTGCCATGTAAATTTGAACTTCTCTGGCCCAGTGGTTTTTGAGAAGAAAATTTTTAAATGATCCCACCCTATATTTACATTCTTGTGATTATCTCCCCTTTGAAGGGAGCATAGCCCTTCATTTGAACAAACGTGAATCCCCTTTACCAAAGGATGACTTGTACTATGTTTGATTGAAATTGGCCAGAAGATATTTAAAATTTGTGAATGTATTTTCACCATTTTGCTATTACCTCCCCTTGGAGAAGGGTGTTGCCCTTCATTTGAACAAACTTGAATTATTTTCACCTAAGGATGCTTTTTGCCAAGTTTGGTTGAAATTGACCCAGTGGTTCTGGAGAAGAAGTCGAAAATGTGAAAAGTTTACAGAAAGACGGACAGACAGACAGTCCGACAGATGACAGACAATGGGTGATCAAAAAAGTTCACTTAAGCTTTCAACTCTGGTGAACTAAAAATACATAAGGGTATGAACTGCAACACTTCATGCCAGCACACTTTTAAGGTATTATTAACACATTTCATGAAGTGAAGAGTCACAGTTCATACCCTCATACATGAGTTTTAAAAAATGAAATTTATTTCTTAAAGCAATGCTGACGGTAAATAAATTCAAAAATATAAGAACAAATATAATAATGTATTTGTGATTGAACATATATAATTACATAGAATCAGGGTGAATCTGAAGTTATAAATCCATCAAATCAGCAAAAAATGTTGATTCATGAATCACTGTCATCCTGATAGGAATTCCTTCTCACAATCACCAATGTGCACCGACTTCGGAAGTCGCCAGTTCAGAAAAATGCAAAAGAGAAGTGCTGAGCACCTGTCAGATTTGTAAACAATTTAACATGCCAAATTATAGCAAATTTATTAAAAAAAATTTCATTTGAGTGATATATTTGCACATTTTAATTCCTTTCTTACACTTATAATACTTAAAAGTCATTCATGACACATAATATTTTAAAACAAATGAAATGTGCAGTTACTCATGTCAGTCTCTGTTTTTGTAGGACCTCGATCTCAGTGCAACCCGATTACATCCGTCAATCATTGTTCCCATGTTCGTGTATACGATGCAGTAGCGGTTTATATGAAACACTCATTGTAGGTATGCTGGCGGTTTATACAAAATACTCTTTGTAGGTATGCTCTCAAACAATATGCCCTTGTTTATTTGGCTGAATTTTTCATACATCTCCAAGACCTAATCTCATTCCAATATCGACAGTATCAAATTGATATTGAGTCGAAATCGTCAGACTTATATTAGTAAATCTTAATCATTGACTTCTCTGCTTGAAAATATCGACGATATCACGTCGATATCGATCACTATCGTTTTTTTAAGGTTTCATATATGATATTTTCGATATTGACATTCACACAACGATATTGTATCGATATCGACAATATGTTTTACTTATTCTACAAACATGCAAGTCTGCCTACCATATCGACATCGTCGATATTGACACTTAAACAACGATATCGTAGTGATATTGACAATGTGCTTTACTTAATTTAAAGAATACATGTATATGACATTGAGTGCTATTTCTTAAATAGAGGCGAATCGCACATGGGGACCGCTTGTAGTTTGCCCCAGATGCATAATATATGTTCCAGTCAAAATGGTGAATACCTGTAACTTTCGTTCCAGGCTATAATTTACCTTCCGGCACATATAAACAGTTCCAGCCATATATTTGGTTCCGGACACACACTTATCAAATCCTTTAAAGCAGAGAAATCTTTTTCTTTATCTCAGTTCTCAATAACCATTAGATAAACGATCATGTTTCAATATCGACAGGATATCATCGATATTGACATGCAGAGAAATCAATTCAATCCCTGTTCTCTATAACCTTAAACAAAACAATAATCAAGATCTGATATCAACGCAATATCACAGATATCAACAGCAAAAAAATCATTTTTATTTCAGATCTCAATAGCAGTAAGAGAAATGATCATGATTCAATATTCAATCCCTGTTCTCTATAACCTTAAACAAAACAATAATCAAGATCTGATATCAACGCAATATCACAGATATCAACAGCAAAAAAATCATTTTTATTTCAGATCTCAATAGCAGTAAGAGAAATGATCATGATTCAATATCAACATGATATCGTCAATATCAACAAGAAGGGAAATTGTTTCTATTGTCAGTTCTCAGTGACCTTTAGAGAAATGATCATGATTCAATATCGACATGATATTGTTGATATTGACAAGAAGAGAAAACATTTCTGTCACATTTTTCAAATATCGTAAGAGAAACATCATGATTCAACATCAACACGATATCGTTGATATCGACAAGAAAAGAGAAAACATTTCTATTACATTTCTAACATTCTCAAAAGCCATAAGAGAAACAATAATGAATCAATATTTTATTTCTCAATAACCGTAAAAGAAACGATCATGATTCGATATTGACAATCAGATTGAAAACAGTAAGAAAAATGAACATGATTCTCTTTACTTGATTGGTAGAGTGGTGTTTGTCGATATCGACATGATATCATGTTTCCTTTGCTGATATCGTATCTACATTGTGTCTTGGACATAACTCAAATTTTTCTTCAGATCTTGGGGATTTTATAAGTTACACTAATATGTGTCAACTGGTGCATAATTCTATAGTTCAAAAATACCGTCAGTTACAGCTTTTTATTGCTTTAAAGTTTTTATGAAACTGTTTTAGTATTACACTTGACTATCTGGCTCAGGTATGATGAAATGCCTGCATGACTATTCAGCTGTTTTACAGAAAAATGTTGGCAAATAGTGTAGGGTCAAACCTAATACTTCTGATATGAGTAGTCACACTGAGATTCTCCATCTAAAATTTCTGTGCAATGAGAAGTAGTCACCCAGCCAAGTACTCACCATAACTTTACAACTTCATCAGAAAAACTAGCTCACTTGCGAGTTTGTATAAGTTCTTCATGTACTACACATCCACTACAGTACAACTGCAACGTCAATCAATTGTAAAATCTATCTAGGTCTTAACAGTCACCATTCCTATCTAGTGTGAATGAATCCATTGTGTAGATTTTTCTATTTTTATCCACAGATAAAACATAAACATTCACACACAAATAGGATGAAAAACAAAACCTCTTTGGCAGAGATGACAAAGTAAAATCTCGGTCTACAATCTATCGCTACTTGGAAATAAAACTATTACCCTCTGGAAGATCTACAGCCACTGGATGGTATCCAAGAGCAGAAAAGATTGTCAGGGTGTTAATTTTTTCCCAGTCCTCAGAAGAAAATGACTGTCCATGGAGAAACAGAATATCACCTACTCCAGCTTGTGAATTCACCTCGCGGACAACGATCTCAACACTCTGTAAAATAAATCAAACATGGCTTTTACTTTTTTCTTTTTTTTCAAGAATTAAAAAAAAAGAGGCACATGGGCCACAAAACTCATCAAAGTCACCTGACCCTGCAGTGTTTCATCAGAAAATGTTCACCCTTTTTAATCCCATGACAAATTTTGACCCCATATTATGGCTCCAAGCTAGCCCCTACTTACCAAACTTGAATCCACACAACATGGTGATGCTTCAATATCAATATGACTAACATGACTTTTATGTTCTGAGGAAGATTAGAAAAAAAAACACCCAGCTATATTTCTCCACGTATTAGATAAAACTTGATCTCTGGTTTTATCCCCTACTAGGGACCAGGAAAAAAAAATTATTCACACATCTTGAACAATTTATTTGCATAATGACATGAACATAATTTAGTGTGACCCTGCTACTCTGGAAAAGATTTATTTTTTCAAATTTCCTATAAATCATGTATATTCTCGTGTAAAACTTTGAATCCCTATTGAAACCTAATCAAAAAATGAATCTGCACTACACTGGAATCCTTGGTATTAACATGACTGATCATAGCCAGTGGTTTTTGATAAGTAAACTTTCAAAAGATTATTCCAACGTCAAATTTTGATTCCCTGTTGAGGGAGGCACCATGACACTAACATTTTGCCAACACCCACCCAAGCCATGTTTTGAAGACACTTTAATCTGCAGTACTTGAGGATGCTTGCATATTAATATTACTAATCATGGACCTGCTTTTCATGAGATGAAGATTTTTAAACATTTCCTCATATACTGCCATGTAAAAATCTTAATCTTTTACCCCCTCAGGCCATGATCTGAATAAATTGGAATCTAATGCTACAAACCTTGCCATCCTTCAGCTCAACTTTAACCTTGTGGTTTTCAACTTTCAAAGTTTTGGCATGGTCAAGGGCATCCTGTGGGATTTTGCTCATTTCTTCCCTCTTGTCATCAGCCTTTAGAAAAGTGCCAATATATTTGTAGTTTTTAAATATAACAATCCCAACAATGATAGAGAGGATAACCAGGACCACTGTTTTGTTGACGTGAATGCCGGAGGGACTCATTTACATATCTAATCTGAAAAGATAACACAAACACATGCACTAATCTCTAAGTGTCTTAAATAAACACAATAAATAAACTTGTAATTTTTTTTCAGAAAAAGATATGAAGACATAGTTTGTTATAGCTTAGCTCCATCATGCAAAATATGTTAATAATATGATAATTGAAGCTATCTCTAGAGAATTATTATTCCACTACAACTGAATTTCTGGTATGATTCACTGACTTAAGAAAAATGTTATAAAGCTAGGACATGCAAGACTTTGAAAATGTCTGGTATAGCCATCAAATTACTTCATATCACACCACACACTCTGTCAAAGTAAGGGATTATCTTGTAAGGCAATATTTCATAGGGAGGCAGTATGTAAGGTATCATAGAATTTGGAGATACCTAAGGTTTGTAAGATAGTACCTTATATTTAAGGCTTTTATCTTGAAAGTAGGTACCTTGTAAGGTTGAATCTTGTAAGATGGTACCTTAAAGGACAGTGCCTTGAAAGGTGATACCTTGTAAGGAGGTACCTTGAAGGACAGTACCTTGAAAGGTGGTGCCTTGCAAGGAGGTACCTTACTGAGAATGAGAAATCACATTATGCATGAATTTTCTTCTCATACAGCTAATAGTTTTGATAAGGCATTGCTATTAACAAACCTAAATAGTCACCACACTCAGACAGCCTCTTCAATATAATGTCTTTTCAGTAATTTTGAAACCCAATAACATATCACCAGACAGCAATACATGTAGTGCTGATAACTCAGGTCAATCTTTGACAGAACTACATTGTGAATTTCAACAAAATGCCATTTTATGAAGTCCAAGATGATTGTGCAATGTTCCTAGCTTAAGTTAGTTAGGAACATTGCACAATCATCTACAATGTGTGATACTCAGGTGACTGTTAAGGTCAATAGGCCTCTTGCTTTGATTTAATAATTATCAAATCAAAGCACGGGGCCTATTGACCTTAACAGTCACCTGAGTATCACACAATGTAGAACACTGTACATGATAATTGTTGTGTGTAGATCAGGTATGATTACGTGTGTATCTTTAAAGTTTTGAGAACTGGCTCCTTGACCATAAACTAAGAGACTAATTATTAACTATTAGTCAAATTTTCATATGAATCTAAACCATAAGAGAGTAATATTCATAGGTCTATAAATTAATGATGAAAATGGATTTTAAAAATAAATCAAAATGTCAGTAAAGTATTTGTGTGCTTTTTAAAAACAATTTAATGATGAGTCTAATCTCTGTTTACGGTCTTAAAGCTTGTATGTACTTGTGGTCAAATATTTTGTTTCTTAATTCTTCTGATTCTGGTCATAAGTAACCTAATGCCACTGACTGAGTTGGTAATATCTCTTACAATTATATTCATTGTGGTTCTCACTAATATTTCTTTTTATCAGTTTATACCAGGATCATTTTATTTGTAGATTTCATTAAACAGTACATTGTCGTATGATAATTCTCTGAAGTATTCAGAAACAAGCTACATCACTAGTACCTTGGTCAAATGACCTTTGTTTAAGGTCAAGACACATTATCGAATCAACATATACAACATTTGTTCAAAGTATGATCTAGATGTTCAACATTAAAGAGTTTTTAAAGATACAATGCATTTTCAGTTTAGAGAAATGAGTAGCTTCACCCTAAGACCAGAACCAACAAGATTTAATACATTTTCACAATGTTATTATACTTTCCTGGAGCTGGTTCAGGGGCTATGAGTTTCACAATTTTAATATCACTTCCCACCTAGTTTCTACTTGAATTTCAGAAGTAATAAAGATTTTTAAAACAATGCAATTAAAACTAACTAATTAAACAAGAGGTTCATGAGCCACATTACCTTAGTCCTGCTGTTGTGATTTTTAAAAGATTTTTTTTTTCCATGAAAAATTGTTACTGAAATTGGTCCCAACCCAGCCCCAAAGGGGCAACACATAACTGAACTTTAATTCACACAACATGGTGATGCCTCAATACAAATGACTAACATGACCTTACTGTTCAGGAGGTCAAGGTCACAAGGTTAAAGATCATGTTATAAAATGAAAGGCCTTGCCATAAGAAATCTACAAAAATTATGAAAGCTTTACCTTAAATCGTGAATAGTGAATAATTTTTCTTAAAATAGGGCAAGGTCAAAGTCACAAGGTTAAAAACTTTGGTGCCAGAAAACAAAAATCTTGTCATATGGAATGCACTTATGAAATATGACAGCCCTATAACTCACCAACCAAACATTATGAGCAAGACTAGGTTAAAGATTCAGACTAGACAACAAGAGTACCAAAAAACGGTACATAATATACCCTGCACAAGCTTACATAGGCTGTTTTTCTTAAGGTAGATTGATCCTCTGTTGACATTAAAAATTGTCATGTTAGCAAGTATTTATCTATTTTTATTACTTGTTTTACAAAAAATGCGTTATTTTCTGATGTTGACATATGCATTTGTTTATGCATGTCTGACATCTTAAAAAAGGCAGCAGCATATATATTTTCTTTGGTTATTTATTAAATTAAACTATATTGAGTGGAAATCATTACCCTTTTCCCTCTTTTAACCATTAATATTGCTAAGTCACATGAGGATGGAGCTATCTTAGGCCATGAGTTGTAAAACTTTACTCAAGGTACTATCAGAAATCATCAAGCTGAAGTATTCTTTCTTTTGCATCATATGAATAACAAGTCCTAGCCCCAACACTTTGGTCTGTATCCTGCCAACAAGGTTTTTCTATTAATGGATACTACGACCTTTGACCTTCACAACCACAAGCATCTTCCTCTCATCATGGTGATTAAATGTACCAAGTTATAAGATCCTTAAGCTTACAGTTCATTTTGTATTTTGCCTACAAGTTTCAGACAGACGGAAAGAGTTATAACATAATATGTCCTGTCTTTGACAGACATATAAAAACCATATGCCCCGTCTATAGTCACAGGGACATACAGTTAAAAAAAAAATTAAATCCACACAACTTGAGGACATTTGGGTATGATATATTGTGACCCTGCTACTTTTGAAAAGAATTTGTTTTATTTAATTACCCACATATTCCCATATAAAACTTCGATCTCCTATTGTGGCCCCACTCTACCCCTGAAGTGAACAAACTAAATTGAATTTGAACTACCTGTAGATGCTTGTATATTAATATTCTATTGTTGAGATGAAGATTTTTAAAGATAAACATATTTCCCTAAAAATTCATAATTAAAACTTTGATCCCCTAATGTGTCCCCAACCTACCCCTAGGGTCATGATTTGAATAAACTAGAATCTACAATACCTGGGGATGCTTGCATACTAACATGACTAATCATGGCCCTGCTATTCTTGAGATTTTTTGCTATATATTCCTAAGTAAAACTTTGATCCCCTAGTTTGGGGACACAGTTTGAACAAACTTTCAATCTTTGGGGATGCTTGCATATTTATAACTTAAAGATTTTAAAAGATTATTCCTAATTCGCTTGTAAAACTCTATTGTGGCCCCACCCAACTCCCAAGGTCCATGATTTGAACAAATCTGAATCTACTTTATGTCAGGAAGCTTTCATGAAAATTTCAACTTTTCTGGCCAAGAGGTTCAAATCTTGAGAAGAAAATTTTTTAAATGTTTTTACCTTTTCTTCATTATCTCCCCTTTGGAGTATACAACACAGATTTGCTGAAAACACTAACCAATATATCTAGTTAAAATGTTTTGTAAAGTGTGGGTGAAAAGCAATTACACACAATAAAGCACCCTCAATGTTTCAACACCGTATTGCAATGCATAGGTCAAAATTCATGTGGCACTTCAAAATTCATTTAATTGGTGACATCTCTATACATGAAAAATTTTCAGTTGGATTTTAAAACAACATACAAACAGATTACCACATTTTTTTTTCTGCTTCAATAAAGTTATACTTTATGTCCCTATGTTAAGAAGAAAAAAAGAAAGAAAGAAAGAAAAAACAACCTTTTCATGTCCACCCAAATGATGTTCAGAATATAATGTGTTTCAAAGCATTAAGAAAAACCATTCTATCTACAAATACTGAAAAATTTATAAAGTAAAGATACAGTATTTAAGAGTTGATGTCTCATGTAATACTGGAAATTTCTTAATAAAAAAGTACATCATTTAAGAGTTGAGCTGATTTACATTTATGTTTTACGTGTTCATGAAATATGAAGACAAACATTTTTATGTATAACATATATATGATACTGGTATGTTGCAGAGGATTCTACACTGGACTAGCTAAAACATAAAACATTGTAATGGTTTGGGTTATACAAATTGTGTATATTGACCTGGACTGAGCTCATGGTTATAGAGCACCTGCAAGGGCTTCTAACATAAAGCATACAAAGATCTTGACTTAAGTAGGGACATAAGTAAGACTTATATGTAGTCTTATGACCTACCTAAATCCTATTTAATAAATATTCATTTCTTGGTACTTTCCTCTGAATTTTCCCTTTCTTTTTGTTGGAAACAATGTGAAAGATTAATACATTATGGCTATAATATTTAAGTAATATGTATGGTTATTAGCTCTGTTAGTTTATATTTTCTACCATTTTATAACTCTATGTGTATGTGTTTACTTAATACATACTTAAGTCAGTTTTACCATTCGCCTATTTTGCTTAAAATGTTATGGTCTGAAGTCCAAGATTTAATGACAAGTCGAACTTTTAAAGTAGTCCAAGTCTTGGACTTACATACCCCTTATGTTATGAGCCCCTGACTAGTAATAACGAGGTCCTGAGTTAGATTCCCGGGTAAGCCATAAACTTTCTTCTTTCTTATACTATACTGTTGCCGAGACCACCCATGGACTTCCAGGAGTTCAAGTTCTGTCAGGGGCAAAACAATCTAAGACTGAGCCGTGTGTTTTCGAAGGCAAAGACAATTTAAAGAGTGGGGTGTATTGTTTTGGGCTACATAGACCATGCATTTAATTTTGAATAACTCAGTGGTTTCAGCAACTAATTAGTAATGCAGAGGTCCCGATTTCGATTCCCGGTCTAGCCATCTAACCAATTTGACTCTTCATGACACATCATAAAACATACAATCATCGACAGACTGCAGTTCTAAAAATAAAATGTAGTCATATACTGTTGTTATTCATCTTACCTGGTCAAAAGATTTATTCTTTACCGTTTATTTTTTTCTCTCTCTCTCTTTTATTACGTGTAAGCTGCAACTATGAAATAGAAAGTAAGTTCCGATACCTTCCGAGTAAGTATACTTTCGGAAAGATTTTAAATTGACCCGAGTTTGCTAGTTGTGTATTGTGAAAGATGAGTCTGGAAGACACATAAATGCTATAAACTGACTGACAGACGTTCGTACATTGAAAAATGGACTCAGCATCACCATTTGATGGTAAGTATACAATTTATAGAGAAGTAAATAAATCTGAATATTGACTTCGTGTAAATGCTGACCGGGCCGTGGACTTCTGAATGCAGTTCTGGAGTTTGGACTAGCGAACGAAGTGGGCCACTAGCGGTAGCTCGACTAATTTATTTTATGTTTGATTCAGTGAGGTAGTTTCTATATTTCCAAATCAGAGTCCTTTCAGGCATCAGATTGCAATAACATCTATCAGGCCAGGCCCTGCACAATGTCAATATTTAGCTATACAGCTTTATTTCTTAAGTGCAGTGACATAGCCAAAATATCACATAGTAGAGCCTTCCATGCTCCTCGTCTCCGGCAACAGCAATGATACGACTTCAAGGAAATTGACTGTTTATACTTTGAACTAACCACAACAATGTATATTATATGTTGTTTTAAGAATTTTCATGAAAAGAGAATTTCTTTTGTGTTGTTAACTGTCCACTATTACCCTGTGTGATAAGGGAATTAGAACAACTCGCCTCCAAGACATTTTGCCCCCAACACTGCTAGAAACAACCCGCCCCCAATATAGAGACAACTCGCCCCCAGTTTTGTTTTCATTTGATTTGCATTAAAAAATATTATTATATATATTTTGTATATTTTATATGCAAATGTATGACCAGTATTTACAATTGTAATATGACAGGCTGATGGGGTTTTTTTTTGGGGGGGGGGGGTGTTCCACTCTTTTTTACATCTAAATTTTGTTCAAAGTAAATACAGTATATGTATAATGATTTTCCATTCCTTCTAAAATTTTATTTTATTATGAAATAAAGTGAATATGCATTATTATTTATTTTTTATATATATTTATAAGATATACTTATGCAAATAAACAAACCTTTTATAAAAATTTATTGTCTATGTAAATAAAAAAGTGCTTAAAAAATCTTAACTATTTAATTATAAAATTAATGTTCAAACGACAGCATTAGGAAACTTATGATAATGATTATAACTAAAGTCTAAACATCAGACATAATTTTTAATGACACCCCCAAGCTCACATATAATTTTGAAATTTCTAAGTGGTCCCCAAGCTCACATATAATTCTGAAACTTCAAAGTGATGACTAATCAGGGTATACAAGCTCCAAACATTACATTTATTGATAAATAATTGGTATATCCAAGCTCTGAAGCAGCTTCAAAGTGATAAAGAATCCAAGGGGATTTAACAGCTTGTATAAAAAACAAATTGAATTATTGGATGTGGATCTGTTATAAGGAAGCAGTGACAGAATTTGTCATCAGTTTCAATCATGGCTGACTTGTGCATCGTTTGCAATCTTCAACTTTGACAGTGCTGTGAGATTTTATGTTGCATTTCCTGTCAAGGAAAACAACATAGGATATGCAACTCAGGTTAGTTAAAATATAATATTAAAAAGTGATGTCAATCATATCTTCTAAAAAATTTTTACGTAATTTATTACATTCACATATACCTATTTTGTTTCCGGAAAAATAAACGTTATGACAAAAATATTTAAACATATTTTAAAGGCAAAAATTGCAAATATTGATAAATTCAATACAAAACTTATTTCTTTTTTAGGCATCTCATGTGAGGAGTATCGACAGATGAAAACCCAGGGACAAGTTATGTTTCAGTGTCTGGAGTGTCTAGAGCCCATCATTCCTTACTCCGAGGTCACCACTCCAGCAAGTTGCCATCACTACTCAACCCAGAGGCCAAGAGTGCACATATAGTTGAGGTGTCTATCAACATCCCCACCATTCCCCATGTGGAGCTGCACCATCCAGAGGAGGAGTCACTCAACGATCAGACTGCACCACAGGAACTCTCTACAAGAGAAGCTGTCATCATCTTTTACGTCACAGAGAACACCACTCAATGCAGGAAGAGGAAACTTTTCTCCAGCGATGAATATTCCTACATGGTGAAGAAAGAAAACAAGAGTGGATCCATCCTCTGCCGTTGCAGTATAAGGAACAGCAAAACCTCGTTCTCAGTCACCTTCACCACTAACAGTAAGGAACACACCCACATCTCCAAATCCGGGATTTGACAGCAGTGCAGATGACACAGAGAATCATCGAGACAGTGAAGGAGGACCTATTTGTATTGGCACCATCTATCATGGAGAGAGTGATGGAGAAGATGACAGATTCAAGGGAACCAGAATTCACCTGTTCAAAGTTCAACAATACTGTGAGGACAGCCAACCGACGACGACAAGCTGATTGATCAGAGGAACCCAAAGACATGAACTTCGAGGTATAATTAATTTTATCAAAAATTATTTTTATGACCTTTAAAGCAATAAAATATGTAAAATTTGTGTTATCTTTAAAATATTTAAAAGACTGAATAGAAAATCCTGTGTATCATTTGTTTATGTAACAAAAATAAAATGTATAATTTACAGAATTATTTTTGATATGTCTAAAATATGCATGTTTTTGTTTTTGATTGATTTGGAACTCCTGGAATGCCACACTTTGTCAGATTTCTACAGAGGAGACGTCACCGTTGGAGAGTATAGACACCTCATCTTCACATCAGACCAACAACTGCAACATCAGTGAGGGAAAACTCCATAGATACCAACGAAAGACTACAAGACTTCTACAGTGCCGCAGCAACTAACTCGGTGACAACTACAACAATGGATCCATCAGTGCCAGCAACTACTGAAGAAATGTGGACAGAGCTACAATGGACAGTGAAGGAGAAGAAAAATATGATGATGTGTAAGTAAATGTGTAAATTTAGTGAAAAATGGTGCCAGTGCCAAGAAGAAACCTATGTGCTTATACATGTATTATTGTGTTTTATGATGCATTTTACAATAAAATTTAGAAATTTTATTTCCGGTTGTCCATTATGATTTTCGAAAGATAAATACAAATACGAAGTGAAATTGATATCAAGAACATTTCAAATTTAAATATGTAAAAAATATATTTGAAATCTGCTGTCTTAGAAATGGGGGTGAGTTGTCTCTATAATGGGGGCAAGTTGTCTTGACTGGGGGCGAGCTGGCCTGGATTGGGGGTAAGCTGTCCTGGAATGGTGGCGAGATGTCTTGGGAATGAGTTGTCCAGCATTTGTGATAAGTATGATGACTTTACATTGTGGAATATGATTGCCAACCCATTATAATTTTGATCCTCATTGACTTTTATTCTATTCTGAGGATTGGATAACTGTTGCTTAACAACTTAATAGTCCTAAACACTTGACAGTTTTTAATCAATATTCTTCCTAAGGTCCAGTGTGTTGTATGGACTTCTAGGATGGAGTATGTTCACTCAGAGAAATTTGATTTTTAGAAATTAATTTGATAAAAGAATTAAAATTGCTAAATCAAGCTATATAGTTTAGTAAAGCCACATAGCTAAATATATAAAGAGAGATTGTGCTGGACATGTCGATATAATTGATACAATGTTACAAGTGAATTTTATGTCAAAACACATTTTGGGAATGTAGAAATACTATAAATACCAAGAATTCCAGTAAACACCATAAAAAGTACTGAAATCACCAATGTATCATCATAAAAACACTTCTAGGATGACAGTTCATACCTCAAAATACATATATCCAAAGCATGGCTCCGGAAAAGTCTCCAACTGATTTCGGTCATTTTCATGAACCCTCAAAAATGATTGTCAGTTGGACCATTCAGGAAACTGACAAGGTCTACCAACACATGGAGAAGGATTTGTCATAATGTATAAGAGTAATAAGACCACTGATCCCTACATTTGATGTTTCCATACCCTAATGTTGAGACTAACCATCGTTATCATGCGTTTTGTATTTACCACAGAAACGTGTATTCCCACTAATTTGCATATTACATGGGGTACCTTTAGGGTATATGAATATGTACATGGTAATAAGAAATAAACCAGTTTGAAACAATAGTGTGTTTGTGTTTGTTTTTAAGTGATTACTATACTAAAATAGTAATATGTTCTGAAGGGGAATATACAACAGAATGACATGAAATAATGTATTTGCCTCAAGGACAACTAGGATGTGTATTTCATAATAGTTATCCATAGAGCTGTTATGGGATGGGTGTTGAGCACCTTGTAATTATCCACCACTCAGAAATACCACCTGTCAGGTATTTTAAAATTTTATTATATTGTACATCATCATGTTGGTGCATCTGCATATGATTCCAACACAATGATTATGGATGCTTTTATTTTCATTCATGAGATAAAGATCTAAATTTGACATATTTTATTTTTATTAGTATAGTTACGAAGAACATGAACTACGTTAGATACCAGTAGAAAAAAAAATCAAGATCAGTGTTCAAAATATGTTAAATAAGGGATATAACTCTAACACTAAAACATGGATGAAGTGGAGAAAGTTTATTGAGCTGTTAAACATGCGTGAATAATGTATTTCAGCAATGATATGAAATTGAATTATTAATAAAAAAAACACAAAATATGGTGTCATTGCACAAAATAGAATTTGAAATGAGGTAAAACCAGAAAACCTTGATTTATAATTGTTGACCAATTCTGGCAAAACACTGTTGGGTCAATGGCAAATTCCTTCAAATTAACCTCAGAAAATACAACCGACTTATAGGCGGACCGACTTATAGGCGAGTATATACGGTAGAAGAAATAGATAAGAAATTAACACGTTTTCTTTTTTCATTTGCTCATAATGTTATGTAATTGTATACTCACTGTCAAAATAATATCATCCTTCTGTAGTCATCTACAGTATGACTCCTGTTCTGATCAGGTACCAAGATGCAAGATTCTTAGTTCACAGTCCACGGAATTTGGGAATAATTATCAATAACTATCTTCTCATTGTTATTTGCCACTGTTAATGTTGATTTAATAGTTCCAAACTTGTTTTACTTGAAATGCATTAGCAGAGGAAAGAGAGGAAAAAATCTTCCTGTCAATAACAGCACTATATGATTAACTCCACCGATAAGATATATTAATATGCAAGCATTCCAATATAGTGCAGATTCATATTTGATGAAGACTGGCTTAAGTAATAAATTCAAAGTTTTACAGTGGAATAAAGAGGAAATTTAAAAATATATACATTTTCAAGAGTAGCAAAGCCAGACTAAATCATATAAATAAGCAAACATTCCTAATCCATGGTTTTGATTTTTATGGACCCTGGGGTAAAGCATTGTAGATAGCCATGCTTACGGAGTTCAGGAGTGCCTACCCTACCCCAAACTGTGACTGTATGATCAGCAAAATCCTTGATTTTCCTGAAAATGTAGTGACACACTTTCACATTTATAATAGACCAATCACAGTCATGATATCAGATTTTGGTATTTTAATGGCTGCAACCACAGGTAAAACTTAGCATTTGTTTACAAATAATAACAGTCAAAAAAGCTCACAGATCACTCTTTTTAAAAGCAAGTCATGTATGTGATTATATATTAGAGTGAAATCTGCCTAAACAACAGAGGCCATGCTTGAAAATTTTGTATCAGTAAACTTATTTTGATTGGCTATTGTGTCAGTTTTTCCTAATTGACAATCCTTGGATTATTCCACATCAAGCCACAAGATGATCTCTGAATGTTTTTTCTTCTTTTTTTTTTTATATCTTAAAGAGTTATAGGAGCTCCTGATTGGTTAATATATGAACATAAATATTCATAAAGTCATGAACTTTCTTAATCATACAACCACAGCCACAATACGTCAATATAGGGGACAAAATCTTGAAAAGAAATCTTCTGTAGAACTGCAAGGCCATGTTAATCATATTGATATTGAAGCATGTTGTGTGGATTCAAGTTTGATAAAATCATAACTCTATGGGGTTAGATTGGGGTCATAATATGGGCTTAAAGTTTGTCATAGGATTATAAAGGGTAAAGACCATGTAAAAAAAATCTGAGGAACAGCAGTCTAAGTCTAAGGTGACTCGGGTGAATGTTGTGGCCCATGGGCCTCTTGTTTTGAAGGTGGGGATGAACATGATGAATAAATGCCTGTTAAAGATTGTGACTTATGATTTGTAGAGCAAACTATTGTGCCACAACAAGAGTCAAAGTCTGAGACAGATAGCAGTAATGAAATAAATGCATCTCAATCTGAAAGCAAATCAAATACCTTCAGCCAGTCAGAGACCACATCAGACACCACCAACCAATCAGAGGGAGAAATAGAAACCCCAAATAAGCACCAAATTCCTGTGAAAGAATTATATGAACCTGGAGACTTAAAAAAATGGGAACAGTCAGAGGTAAATTGTTTTAATTATCTTCAATATATACACATTACAAGTGCTTTAAAAATGCAGATCATTAAGAAGATGTAATTAAAATGAATTCCAAGTAGTGTTTTTAATTATTGTCAAGGAATTTATTTTTTTCAGTTTGTTTGCTTTTCATTTATAAACATATACATATGTATGAAATACAGGTATGGTTAAGTTTTGCATTGATTTGTTGATGTTAAGGGTTACAGGGATTTGGTTGGATTCATTACTGCCATCAACGAGGCCGTGAAAGGGAAGAAACTAACCGATACTTACCATGTCTCCAAGGTATGTAGAACAAATTCTGTTTCTTTCAGAAATATTGCTAGTCTAGAGAATAGCTCATAATTAAAGTAAGGAAATTGTCATACGAAATTAAGAGGTGTGTATAAAGGTCAACAATTTTAATTTCCAACTATCTTAGACTAAACAGTGGGGGCATGAATGGGACATTTTCCAACTGATTATGATTAGATTATTAATGCTCAACAATTCAAGGAAGGTTGTATTACTGTGTATATTCACCCTCTGTTTCTGGATATTTTTTGTGGATACTTTCTGTGTATAATCAACCTCTATATGTTGATACTTTCTGTGTATAATCAACATCTGTTTGTGGATACTTTCTGTGTGTAATCTCCCTCTGTTTTGTGGATATTTTCTGTGTGTAATATCCCTATGTTTGTGGATACTTTTTGTGTATAATCAACCTCTGTTTGTGGATATTTTTTGTGGATACTTTCTGTGTGTAATCTCCCTCTGTTTGTGGATACTTTTTGTGTATAATCAATGTCTGTTTGTGGATACTTTCTGTGTATAATCAACATCTGTTTGTGGATACTTTTTGTGTATAATCAGCTTCTGTTTGTGGATACTTTCTGTGTATAATCAATGTCTGTTTGTGGATACTTGCTTTGTGCATCATCCCTCTTTTTGGATATTTTCTGCATGCAGCCTCATTTTGTGAATACTTTCTGTGTGCAAGTACCTCCCTCTATTTGTGGATACTTTTTGTGTGGAATTTCCCTCTGTTTTGTGGATACTTTTTGTGTGGAATTTCCCTCTGTTTTGTGGATACTTTTTGTGTGGAATTTCCCTCTGTTTTGTGGAAACTTTTTGTGTGGAATTTCCCTCTGTTTTGTGGATACTGTATGTGTGGAATTTCCCTCTGTTTTGTGGATACTGTATGTGTGGAATTTCCCTCTGTTTGTGGAAACTTTATGTGTGGAATTTCCCTCTGTTTTGTGGATACTTTTTGTGTGCAATTTTCCTCTGTTTGTGGAAACTTTATGTGTGGAATTTCCCTCTGTTTTGTGGATACTTTTTATGCGGAATTTCCCTCTGTTTTGTGGATACGTTTTGTGTGCAATTTTCCTCTGTTTGTGGATACTTTTTGTGTGGAATTTCCCTCTGTTTTGTGGATACTTTTTGTGTGCAGTCTCCCTCTTTGTACCACCAGCATTACCTGCTGAACTTTGGAAGGTGGTTGAGTTTTTAAATGACAGGTAGTGGGGGGGGGGCTTGTTTCCATCTGATGGGACAATTTTTGAGTTTATCTGCAGGTTGTTTAAATAAGGATTAAATAAGTATTTTTCTTACTCATTGATTATTTAATCTTGTGCTGTAGACAACAGAAAACCTCCTGGCTATGTTAGACAAAATATCAAACTGGATTGATGAGATTCCTCCTGTTGACCAGCCACAGAGATTTGGAAACAAAGCTTTCAGGGACTTCTTCAAAAGATTAAAAGAGGTACATCATTTTTTTTATTTCTATAGATCTTATTACAAATCATGCATGCAAATGACAACACTACAAATTTAATAGAGATATAGAATATTGAAATATGTAAAAATGTACATGATTATGTATATGTTTATACAAAACCTTGATAATTTTTTTTGTTCGTTAATTGCAAAATTACTTGTCATTGAATTTTTCCATGCTCTGAAAAAAAAAAATGTTTTGCAGTTTTCACCACAGGCAGTTCTATTGCTTGGGTTTGAATTTACTATTAAAGAGTACTCTTTAAGTGATATAATTGCCTATGGTTTTTACCTTAGAAATAAGGTGCGTTTCGGATCACTATCCTGAATTCTCTTAAGCATGGACAGACAGAACTGTCCGAGAAAACTGATCATTAAATTAAATGCAACCATTGGTCTGGAAGAGGTTAAGAGTGTGTCCCAAACAGTCAATTGAGAGCTGCCCTAGAAAAAGATTCTCAATTAGCACATACTACTGTGTAACAAGGTTTTTCTATGTCATGTTTTCTCCACAACAATTGGGTCATAAAATGTGTTCTAAATTTAATGTCAAATAATTTAATTCTTATTATATTCTAGTTTCTGATTGGTCAGACTCAAACAGAGGAACACAGGTTATTTTTGTATAACCTGGTTTGGTATGGGATCCCACCCCCTTGACAACCAGTGGCCTGAATACTTTTTTCCCCCTTAATTTACATCGCAGCACTGTTTTGGGCCTTCTATGGAATATAAAGTCAGTGTGTGCAATAAGATACTTCAGTTTAATACACAGATTACCATTATTTTAGTAACTTTACTTCTGTGGAATATAGGGGCCTCCGTGGCGGAGTGGTTAAAGTATTGCGCTCAAAATCACAAGGCCTCTCACCTCTAGTCAGCACGGGTTCGAATCCCGCTCACGCCGATATATGTGAGAAAGTTTGCCAGATTACTTTCGGAAGGTTGGTGGTCTCTTCCTGGATACATTGTATCTGAGTTCTTTCCTATACCTACAAAAACTGGACGCCACCAGATAACTGAAAAATTGTTGAGTGTGGTGGAAAACAAACAAACAATCAATCAATTAATCTATGGAATGTAAGTGTTTGTGTATTATACAGCATAAACTGACCCAACCCAGGTTATACTTGTATAATTTCCCCCAAAATTAAAGTTACTCCTTAATTAAATTTTTTGTTATCATTAAGCATTGATGAAAAAATAATTCAAGCTGTTTATATCTCATGTGGGAATTACATTCGTAAAGAGTCAAGATATTTATGTACATGTATAACTTTTTTTAATACAATGTCAAATCTGTCAAGAAAATTTAAAATTTGGGTGGCAAGTGGTTTTTTCTCACAGTAAATCAGTTGAGAAAGAAGGATTGATCCATCCAGAAATCCCAGTGAATATAGCTGTAAAATAATTAAAATATTTTTTGTAACATGTGTAAGATCTATAATCCAGGTTGTTCTAAAACTCATAAAATCATGTATTATATATTATAGTGTATTAAAATCCCAGGTATAATTATACATTAATTATGAAGAAATTTAATTAACTTCCTAAATAATCAGTAGCATTAACATACCTATGAAATGGCACTTACATGTTTTATACAGAACATGTCACTTCAACGCAGTTCATCATGCACTCAATACATACCTGTAGGCTTGCAAACAAACTGAGATATATCTCTGTTTCAAAAACCAACTTTGCTAATTTATTTTCTGCAATTCTGAAATGCTTGTGGACAAAGTGGAAATTTAATACACATGGAAAAAATTTGATATATGGTATTCAGAATGATTGTGATTCAGAATTGTATAGCTAAAAAGAACTGCAACTGTATATGATTATGATGAATTTCTTTGTAGACCAATGGGTCAGAATTGTAGATTTAATTTACAGAATGCAGAGACTTTAGTTATGGAAGCTATCGGTGATAAATTTGAGGCCTGCATTCCAGAAGTGTCTACATATCTTTTTGAAGCTGTAGGAAATGACACACGGATAGATTATGGTTCAGGTAATGACAGCTTGATTGGTTATGAGAACAGAATAAAGTGAACTGTGTGACTTGAGGTGCCATTTAACAGAAAAGGTAAATGCTCACATTATAAATGAGGAGTAAGCTGCACAATGTTTTGCATTAGCTCATTTCTAACATATTAACAATACCTTCATCAGATTTTCTATGCAGATACAACTTTATAAGAGCATGACACTTATGCTAAGAAAAATATTGGTAACCTTCCATATGACCTTGAACTATCATATTCTGGATTTTGTTTTCACTTGCTATTAGGATGTCATCATCAAACTTAATACATATGCATAAATACATTTTTTTGAGAGTGTGGTGAGTATGCCAAAATTTTATGACCTTCCATATAACCTTGACCTCCAATTTCCTTATTAAGCTGGTTTTTAAACATTACTGTTGTGGCCATTCATATCATATGCACATATTAGCATTTCTTGTGATATTGGGTCCCTTGTCAATAAGTCCTATAATAATTGCTGTCCATTATTCTGTCTGAACAACAGTCATTATTTGGTAACCACTAACTTTTGAATATGGAAGACAGGTCAAAGAAAAGGGGTGGAGATAGAGAAGAAGGGTCAGAGGTAAACACAACCAAAGTGACAATGCTGTAATGACATTTGGTTTGTGGCTTAATAACTAAAGTCTTTTTCAGCCGAGATATTTCACATTTACAACAAGTATATGGTGGTCAGAGAAAGATATCTGTTTAAAGAAGATTCAGATGTAAAGGTCACATCAAAATAATGGCTTTGAGATTGTATGATGTGAAAATGTGTGTATTTTTCTGTGGTGAATAGACTTCACATTCAAAATGTAAACAGATGGTGGCCAGGCGAATGTTCTTACAGGTTTTAAAAGTCACTTTATCAAAGGTCAAGGTCACAATGAGGGAGTGAAGAGAGGAATGTTTGAGACATAATTCAAGCTTTGTTCATCATTTATGTTTAACCTGCTTGCCATAATGGGAAGTGAAAGTAATTAAAGACACCAGCGGTTTTTGAGGAGGTCAAAAGTCACAATTCTAACAGTACCTAGCACTATTGACGTGAGGTTACGGTGACCCCAATTGACTTTGTCACTCGCTGATAAAGTTCAAATATTACAGTAGAAATTACCGGTACATGAACTTAGTTTACAAAGTTACCAATAATGATGCTCACATATTTATTATACATGTACATACTCGAGACAGGTTAGTTAATCATACTTATGTAATACTCAATATTGTACATACTATTGTCACAAACCAATTTGTTATTCTATACCATTGTCATAATTATTATTTGAAATTATAGATATTAAAATATTGCTATTTACTATAACAAGAAAGTAAACTTTTTCTGTGACTTTTTGGGACAACCCTTTTATATCTATACATTGTAAATGATAATTCTGATTACATGAATAATGGGCAAGTACCTATAATCACCACTTTTTAGCTCACCTGAGCTGAAGGCACATGTGAGCTTTTCTGATCAAAACTTTCTGATATATGTTGTCAGTGTTGTCGTTGTTGGTATTGGCATAAACATTTCACATTTTCATTTTCTTCTCCAGAACCACTGGGCCAATTTCAATCAAGCTTGGCAAAAAGCATCCTTGGGTGAAGGGGATTCAAGATTGTTTAGCTGAAGGACAGCACCCTTCTCCAAGGGGGAAGTAATAGCAAAATAGTGAAAAAATACTGACAAATTTTGAAAATTTTCTCCAGAACCAGTAGGCCAATGTCAATCAAACTTGGTACAAATCATCCTTTGGTGAAGGGGATTAAAGTTTGTTCAAATGATGGGCCATGCCCTTTCAAAGGGGAGATAATCACAAAAATGCAAAAATAGGATAGAGTCATTTAAAAATCTTCTCAAGAACCCTCTTAGCCAGTAGAGTTCAAATTTACATGAAAGCTTTCTGCCATAGTGCAAATTAAGTTTTGTTAAAATCATGTACTCCAGAGGTAGGGTGGGGCCACAATAGGGGGATCAAAGTTTTACATGCGAATATATAGCAAAAATCTTTATAATGGGCCAAGGTGACTCAGGTGTGCAATTTTGCCCTTGGGCTTCTTGTTTAATGTTTTCTAATATTTTATTTCTATTTTATGAACATCAGTCTGTGTCATAATACCTCACAAAATGATGTACAAACTATAAAAATTTCAATGCATTACGTAAATCCAAAGTTATCATCCTTTTCACCATGTTTGTTATTAATTGTGGGCTGGCTGTTGAATGTTTGTAATTCATTAGATGTAGCTATAAAGTAATTAAAATATTTTTTGTAACATCACTAACATGTAAGGTCTATAACCCAGGTTGTTCTAAAACCCGTAATATCATGTACCATATATTATAGTGTATTAAAATCCCAAGTATTATTATGATTTATTATGAGTAAATCTAATTAACTTCCTAAATAATCAATAGGATTAACATACTTATGAAATGGCACTTACATGTTTTATACAGAACACCTCACTGAACGTAGTTCATCATGCACTCAATACATACCTGTAGGCTTACAAACTGATATATCTCCGTTTCAAAAATTGGTCTGGCTGTTGAGTGTTTATAATTAATTGGGGTCTGGCTGTTGAGTGTTTGTAATTCATTGAGGTCTGGCTGTTGATTATTTGTCATTCATTGAGGTCTGGCTGTTGAGTGTTTTTAATCGTTGGGGTCTGGCTGTTGAGTGTTTGTAATTCATTTGGGTCTGGCTGTTGATTGTTTGTAATTCATTGGGGTCTGGCTGTTGAGTGTTAGCTAGCACCAATCACCCTCACTTCTTTATAATATTCTTATTAAAAACTTCATCAAAATACAAATGGTGGTGAATAATGTGTTTTAAATGTACCCCAGTAATCTGTTACCAATTATGTAATACTTATAGACATTAGTTGATAATTGTATAATAATAAGGTTACTTCATACTACACCCATAATAAATGAAAGGTCAACACATTATTTCCACTGTAAGAAATATAAATATTCCGATGCTTGCTGTATTTACCCATGTTTTCATTGAATAAAAATTTCATGTCCATGTGATGAAGTGTGTTTGATGCCACATTGAATAGTGTAATGGGGAATGTTATTCCAACTATTACATTGAACATCAGTAATGGTTTTGTATGGTAGAATATAATACACAATGAAACTTAGGTGATTAACAATTTACAAATTCAGAGACAAACGAAGTCAAAACTGGAGACCAACACCTTGAGGTTGAAATTGTGACAGACTCTTATAAGTGGATACCATGTGGTATTCAATAGGGTCTGCATCTGAAGAATGATTTTAAAATATACTGAAACAGATCACCAACACATCATGAAAAGGCACACTAACACGCATTCTCATGATGTGTTGGTGATCTGTTTTGATTCTTTAAGTTTATCTTTAAATTTATGAAAGAGACTAAATAGTGATTAACCATCACTATGTCTGTGAAGTCAATTTAAAAAAATATTAATTTTGTAATGATCATACAGGAATACCTCGATTTCTATTTGTGCCTGCATATGTGGCCTTTTCTTGTTTTACAGGACACGAGCTTGCCTTTGCAGCTTTCCTCTGCTGTTTGTTTAAAGTTGAAGCTTTAACAGAACAAGATGCCCCAGCAGCAGCACTCAAAGTGTTTGAAAGGTAGTTTGCCTCATAGTTACTGTGCATCAACAATTATAAATGTGTTAATTGAAAGTCATTGTAAACTTGATTTTAGGCAGCATTTCCAACTAATAATCCAAATTCTCTATTTACAGGATATTGCCTCCAAGAAATCTGAAATTCCTTATAATGATGATATCCATCATATGTACATTTAATTCTGACATGTGCTGTCACATTTTAGGTACTTACAACTTGCCAGGAAATTACAGACAGTGTACAGAATGGAGCCAGCTGGTAGCCATGGGGTCTGGAGTCTGGACGATTTCCAGTTTCTCCCCTTTTTGTGGGGTAGTTCACAACTTATAGGTAAGATAATGAAACATTGGTAATACTCAGAATGACTTATTTTTAAACAGGAGATTTTATACAATAGTCCAATATCTGTTGCCCTTATGCAAAGTATGTTGTCATAACTCCTCAGGAACTGAAAGTCTTTGGAACTTTATGTTGTCCTTATGCATGTAACATGTTTATGGTTTACATTGTACATATGCATATATGAATTTGCTGGTATCCTTCTCTTAAAAAGCAAGAAAATGGGACACAATCTCAAAATCTTCTACAAATGACTCAAAGTGTAAACCACAGAATCAGGTGTCATTGAAACTGGTTTCCATGTGTCAAGTTTTGATTGTCTCCCCTCCCCCCCCCCCCCCCCCCCCCCCCCCCCCCCAGCTTCTGGAAAATTAATGTGGTATGCTAAAGTCATTATATGTTTATTAGTCCTTTACTGGCTTTTCTGAAGGGATTATTAGTTTACCCTTGGTCTATCTGTCTGTCTATCATTCCACTCAAAGTTTTCCAGACTTTTCTCCACATTGGATGAAGATATCCAATTAAAATTTAATATGTGCCTTTGTCTTGGATAGTTACAGATCAAGGTTGAGTTTTGTTACACTTGACTGAATTATCCTACCCGTAGGAGACTTTGCATTGCCTGCAATACACTCATAATACTTGTTTATTATAGAAGATATATATTTTGCACCAGGAACTAGTCATTTTGTTTATGCACATTCAAGTTGTATTTGTTGTCTCACTGACAAATATGCATTTCCCATCAATTTACAAATTAAAAATAGTCACAAATGACTGTTGATTTACAGCAATCTGATAATAGAAAATTGTAGTTCAGTACTAACAAGAGACCTGCAGTCTGGGTTATATTAATTACATATGAATAGCGAGGTCAGGTGATGGTCAATTGCTTAATAGTTTACTATTCTTCAATTTTAGGACATAGAAGGATCTTTCCCAAATCATTTGTGAATCCTGATATATATGAACACTTTGCTAAGGACTATATGTTTCTAGGATGTATCAAATTCATAAATCAGGTAAGAGTAGTTATGTTTTAGCATCAAGGTCAACCATAAAATCTAAGATTCCAGGAATAATCACATCACACCATCAATGCAGATTTCAATTAATATGTGAGAAAATTCTTGCTTTCACTTATTTATCATTATGATCACACCAATTCAAATGTTTTCCATTATATTTACATGAATTGACACTGAATGGCATTTTCACAAAATTACTCTTGTAATGATAGTTCTGGAAACCGGTGGTTGGTATTATTAGGAAGCAAGATCTTAGCAAGAACAATCACATGGTTCAGATAATGGTATTATTTAAGAAATAAATTTCATATTTGAAAATGGTGTACATGAGGGCATGAACTGCGACAATTTACGCCAGCACACTTCATGAAGTATGTTAGCGCTTCATGAAAAGTATACTGGTGTGAAGCATTGCTGTTCATACTCTCATGTATTTTCAAAGATGAAATTTATTAATATTCCCAATTAACCATTAAAATAGCTGTACTATATTTATCAAGATTCATACAAACATTGAATACATTAATGAGAAAATGGCTATCATTTCAGTCAATACTGGAGGTAAAAACATTGGAATTGTAAATGTTTGAAAATGAAGACTGGTTTTGTTGTCATTCCTGGGGTTTTGATGGTCTCCAGCATTGTAAGAAAATTATATTGACACATTTACATTGATGGCAACTGTCATCTCCCCACTAATGACAATGAAAACACATTTCATGGTTTATATTTACATCAGCATTAAAAGAACTAATTGCAGAATGTGTTTCTAAGTCTATATACACATTTACAACCATGTTATGTAAAATGAACACATGTATTGGAATAGCAAAGACAAGTGGTCATGATTTTTTAATTGGTAGAAAAATCCAAAGTTTGGGTTTTTTTTGGGTTTGTGTGTTATATCACTGAAAAATATATAAGAAAATTTACAATTTGGTTTTATTTTTGTGTACATGTTTTTTGCTTAAACATTTTAGATCAAGGAAAATTGACACCTGTTGCTTTCATTGTTTTGGCAGTAACCCCCCCCCCCCCCCAAACTCAGATTGTGATTTGGCATTGTGCCAAGTACTGTAAACCTGTAAACTGTTTTACATAACAAGGGATATAAACTTGAAATTCTACAACAGAAATGATATAGAAAAAACCTATTGAATGTAAATATGAATAGTTACATTAATCACATATGCACTTTTAATTCTTACTAGGTTGAAAGGCAATATGACAATCTGATATATATATATATATTTTTTTTTTTTACGTTTTACTTATGAACAGGTGAAAACTGGTCCTTTTGCTGAACATTCAAATCAGCTATGGAATATCAGTGGGGTAGCAAAGTGGGAAAAGGTGAATTCAGGCTTCATCAAGATGTACAAAGTAGAGGTAAAGAACAATATCATTCCATCAAATAAAAAGTAAACATTACCTTTTGTACATGTAAGTACACTTCACAGTCATATAGTAAATGTACAGACACCTATATCATCATTAGTCAGTGAAAATCAGACACCATGGTAATAGTGTAGTACATTACTTTATCTGCCAGTACAATCATTACTTAGTGTCAACAGACACCATGGTAGTACACTTTGTATGCATGTACCTGTCATAACCAGATACTTTATTAGGGCCATCACATTGAAAATGCAGAAATCTTATAGGAATCACGTTGCCTGTCCATCATCACTTTTGTTGGGACACAATATCTTGAATACTTTTGAGCATAAAGTTTTCATACTTTATACAAAGGTATTTGACCATTAAAGGACACCTCTAGAGTTTAGTGTCAGAAGTTCAAAGGTATTTACATACCTTTGATCTATAACTTTACTATGCTTTCATTAAGACATGATTAGTTGAAAAGTTTTCACCATAGACCTTTCATGGTAAAGATTGAAGAAAGACATAAAGATTCTATTGTCATGAAGTAAAAGGTCAAGGTCACAGCAGATATTCAATCCAAGTTTAATACATGTTCATTGTAACATAACATCTTGAAATGTTTTCAACATGCAGCTTTCATATTCTACAGAAGGTTAATTTTTTTAAATTAAAGGAGGAGACCTATAGAATAAGACTATTGGTGTCTGTCATTTTTGTTTGACTCATATCTTGAACACTTTTCAACAAAAAGCTGTCATATTTTATACAAAGATAGATGATTGTTAAAGGATAACACCTGTAGATTTTTATGCTCTCTTAATCAAAGATTTAGGAGATGTAGTCTTTGGTTTGTCCACAAGAACTTTCACCTTGGCAATCACTTTTTAATAGATGTTGATAGAGTTTTGTATTTCACATGTTTATTTCTTTGTAACAAGACCTTTCTTTGGGTATCAAACATTTTTGATTCTCATGACCATGACATTTGGGTTTGATCTCTTTCGAAAAGCTTTAACCATGGCCATTATCAATTTTACTGTCATGTGGCGATCAATGTTTCACAAACACATCTTGCTTGGTCATTAAGTCAAAGGTCAAGTTAAACAGCAGACCTTCCCAACAAGTCTAATATATTTGGAGCTTTCAATTTTGATACAAAGGTAGTTGATTCTGCAGTTGAACTTGGAATTTGAAAAGAAAAACATAATTACTCATCTCTGACATTAGAAACAGTAATTAATTCTGTGTTTTTAGCACCAGTACATATATTCAAGAGCGGATCCAGAAAATTTTCAAAATAGTGGGCTGTGGGTTATGTGTGTGTGTGTGTTGCAACCCCCAAGTTTTATTATCATTGATAGACTAATTACTCATGTCACTAATGCAATTTGTTTTTAAAATCCTTTGTCTAATGTGAGGCAAATGTAATTTAGGCCCAAATTTATTGGGATTCATATCTGTATAAGACCAAGATACTTTTAATAGGTTATGAAGCATATAACATTTCTCTGTAAAGAGTATAACTGAGACTGTTATTTACAGGTACTAGGTAAATTTCCAGTGATCCAGCATTTTCTCTTTGGAAATCTTCTGTCCATCAAACCAGCTACATGATTAGGAGCTACAACCAATAGGAAGCTTTGTTGCTCTTTCTGTATGTGCATATAAGAAGGCCAGGAAATGTAAATCATAGAACTTCTGCATAAAATTAGCAGAATTCCATCAAATTTCAAAAATAGTGTCATTAGTGATTGATTACAATGGATATTTCAAAGACAATTTAATATGCCTGTCCATTTATTTTTAGAAAAGTGAGGATATATTAGATCATATTTATAAATTGATTTTTATATGATATTGCTTAATGCAGAGTATTTATACGAGATACTGCGCTATGTATGTGCAATAATAAAAATCTGCTTGTAACTTTTCTTATTGTAATTTTGGTTGTATCCACTGAAAATTAAAAAAACATGCATGACCCTCTATTGTTTTTACTCAATACAGAGAACTCTTTATAAATATACAGAATTCACCCACCCATGTAGAGAACAATTATTGCTTTCATGTTCCTTGTGTCTGATCTTTGTGTGGGAGTGAGTTTTACTTTGTTGAATACACCACCTGATATAAATGTTGTATCCCATGATATAAATGTTATATTACCAGATATAAATGTTATATCACTATATTTGGTATTTTGTAGAACATTTCATCACATTTGTGCGAGATACTTTTCAATGTAACGATTCAGAAGTCAAAATTACTGAAGTGTTTCATTACTATATATACTGTTACAGTATATAGAAGTTTATAGTGGATTATATACCAATAAGCAGTTAGTTGAGAATTCCCCACATTCCAACAATTATACCCATAGCAAAAATGGCTCTCATGAGTTATGAAACTGATTCATGTTTATATGAACTGTCTTCAGTTTAA
Organism: Ostrea denselamellosa; assembly: GCA_024699665.1. NCBI lineage: Eukaryota > Metazoa > Mollusca > Bivalvia > Ostreida > Ostreidae > Ostrea > Ostrea denselamellosa. The sequence continues at coordinate 3,611,016 of JAMZEH010000037.1, forward strand.
GTGCCTTACATACAACTGTCATCAACACCAATGTTTTGTAGAAGAATATATAACTCGGAGTTTGATGTATTTGGCACTCATAATAAAGTTAAATTTCGGTATCTTGAACATTGATATCTCAAATACCATGGATATGTTGCAGCGAGTTGGTAGTCCCAATTACATGTCTTTTTGTATTTTAATTTCAGTATCTCAAACCCTCAAATATCTTGTATACAAGTTTTTTATATCACATAAACTAAAAGTTCAGTAAGTTTTTCTGATCACCAATTGTCAATCATCCTTGGGTGAAGGAAATTCAATTTTGTTCAAATGAAGAGCCATGTTCCCTTCATAGGGGAGACAATTACAAAAATATAGTGGGGTCATTTAAAAATCTTTTCAAGAACCATTTGGCCAGAAAAGTTCAAAACATGGCAGCTTCCTGACGTAGTGTAGATTCAAGTTTGTTAAAACTTTGGCCACTGGAGGTAGGGTGGGGCTACAATAGGGAATCAAAGGTTTACATGCAAATATAGTGGGGGAAGGGGGAATCTTTACATTCACAATATGGGATAAAAGTTTTACATGTGAATTTACAGGAAAATCTTCTCAAGCACCACAGACCAGAAAAATTCAAATTTACATGGCAGCTTCCAGACATAGTTCAGATTCAAGTTTGTCAAAATCATGGCCCATGAGGGAAGGGTGGGGCCACAATAGGGGATCAAAGTTTTACATACAAGTATATAGGAAAATCTTGAAAACCACTGGGTCTGAAAAGTTCAAATTTACATGGCAGCTTCCTGACATAGTGCATATTCAAATTTGTTAAAATCATGGCCACTATGGGGGATCAAAGTTTTACATGTGAATATAAAGGGGAAAAATTTGAATATGGGCCAAAATGACTCAGGTGAGCAATGTGGCCCATAGGCCTCTTGTTTCCTCCTCCTCCCCGCCCCCCCCCCCCCCCCCCCCCCCCCCCCTCCTCCAACACACACACACACCAATAGAGTTTAAGATAATGAGGTTTGACTGTGCATTGCTATTGGCCATATTATGCTCCCCTTTGTAGAAGAAGGAACATATATATTGCATTACACATCATTTGGTCATGATGTTAGTTTCCCACATCTTGTGCAATTAATATCAGGAGAACACTTTATCTCACAGACTTCATACTTGAGGGACTTCTGCACAGACACATGCATTTATAGTAACTTGAAACTTTTGTATGCTGTTGCCCATGACCTACCAAAAAGTTGTGAATTAGTGTTATTCACCAAGGTCAAGATCACAGGCCAATGAGAAATATGTCCAGACTATAACAGTTCTCTTATTTGTTGGAGGGACTTCAGAATAACTTGTATGGTATTGTCCATGACCAGAGAGTCCAGATTTCCTGACCAGAGTACATGTAAGAAGATATTGGTATTGACTTTGTTAATAATGGGGGAGAGACACATGGACTGTATTTCTCATCTGAGCAATTACATTTTCATCATGTAAAACTAATATGAAACAAGAGTACCATAAATGGCATGTACTATGCCTGTGAGGTTATATAGGGTGTTTTAATTATGTTTGTTTTGTAACACTGATTAGCAAACATGGGGAAAAATGCCAGGAGTTGTAGAACTTTACTTGAGGTAATATCAGGCATCATCAAGCTGTGACATACTTTGTTTTGTAACATGTGAATAAAGAAAGGTCTGCAATATATTACCCAGTCTTTGAAAATTTCATATCTGTCAGGTTAGTTTATTCGATAGATGGGTTAACCTATAAATCTGTGGATCATAGGTTTCAATCTTTCAGAACACAACAATTAAGTGATATTATGACCTTGACCTTTAACCTCAAAGAACAAAAGACATCCTCCACTTGACATGAGGAGTATGTGTACCAATTTTGACAATCCTAACCCCAATAGTTCAATCTGTATCCTGCCTACTAGGTTTTCCTATTAAATGATATGACCTTGACCTTGAAAAACAACAGGCATCTTCCTCCCATAATAGTGATTAAATGTAACAAGTCATAAGATCCTGGAGCTTATGGTTCATTTTGCATTTTGACTGCAAGGTCCAGACAACATCATACCAAATACGTCCCATCTTCAACAGGCGTATAAAAAAAATAGAAATTACACTACTCAATAATGCTTGTATACTTATTTGACCTATTGCCCAATATATTCCTCATCATCAGAATCCACAGGTTTTCTCTCTGTTATACTGCATTCAACACAGTGTAATGGAGAGAAAACCCATGGGTTCTGACAATTTATATTCCTAAGCATGATATGAAATCCATATTGTGGCCCTATCTTAGCCACAGGGTCATGGTGTAAACTGGAAACTGTACTAATCTGGTATATGAGGATGTTTGCACATTCATTTAACAAATTGTGCCCTTGTTATATTGTAAAAGAAAAGGAGTTTTAAAGATTTTCAGTATATTCCTAATTATATCATGTAGTGCTACCCTGCCTTAGGGGGACAAGAGGTAAATCTACACTGCATATTGTTTACTTAAAGTATTTACATATTGATTTCTTGAACCCTGCCTGATTCCGAATTTCCAGTTGAATACCACTCAAGATTATATAACTGATGAAACTTAGGAAATTGACATTGAATGATAAAGAAAGACCATTTCAATAATAACAAAACTTTTTATTCAGATATATACACACACAAGTGGTATATGTATATCACGCATTGATTTCCTTACTCCTCTTGGTTGCTAGAACAGCAATCTTTTCAGTATAGAGTTTGGCTTTGGAATTTATCTGAAAATGAGAAGAAATACATGTACCTTAACAAGCCTAGCTGTAGCCTATACTGGCACATTAAATCCTTCATCAAATTATCAAATATGGTTAGTAAACTACAAGGTCATTTACAAAGAATGTGGCATATGATGACCATTTATAGAAAGGAATAGCTATTATTTTGGGTGTAGCTGGAGTGATCATTCAATCCACCTATTATTCCATCCCTAGATACCCCAAAAATAGACATATCTTCCTAGTATTTACAGTTTAACTAATTATGAAAATATGATGTGAATTGCTTTTTTGTAACGTAAGTAAATGACTGCACCTTTGGCATATGTCACTTCCTATACAGGCCCCACCCACTACAACACGATATATATCGTAAACAACACAAATCTTTATTATAATCTGGTTTACGGCTTCCATCACACTCTGTTTGCAAACTTTTTATGAAAAAAAATGAGTAACTGTTTATATTTAGGACATATTTAGAACACGCTAAAATAACAATGCCTCATTGTCTGCATATTGGAAAAGTCACTGCATTTTGTTGGGTTTTGTTTTGTTTTATGTCCCTTCAAATGTTTTTCACTCATAATGAGATATCCTCAGCTGTAGGTGAAGTACCACAAATTTAGACCTATTTTTGATGTTCAAGGCTATAGCAGTAATGCTAACTGCCAACGCCTACCATAATGTGGGACCTCTGTTTTTATGGTCATGTCTAAGAGACCTGCAACTTGCTTAATTCTTAATGCTGAATGTTTGGTGAAGAAGCAGTCACTACCTACTTTTACATCTTAAGTTTGACACGGCCATGGCAGAAGCGGGACTTGAACTCATGACCCATCTATTATAAAGTGAATTGTCTATCATAGAAAAACATGAATGTATATACTACAGTTTAGTGCCATTAGAATAAAAGATTTACCTTGTTTGTATATTCAAAAACGGTATCTTCAGATTCCTCTGCTTTTACAGAGTTGAGTTTTTTCACATACTTAGAACGAATATGCCTTATAACTTCTTTCGAATTTTCTGCTATTGTTTTAACCCTTTCCACCATCTCTTGTCTGTACTCTTTGGTTATTCTGAAATACAAGCCACAAATCAGTTCTCAACAGAACATTTCACTTAAAGTTTAGTTACATGTGTGTATAATATAATTCATGTATAAATTTTATTGTCATTCTCTTTTGACTAGACCAACAGTTACAGGGATTGTTTATACATTTACACACCAAAAAAATTCAGTGTTTGCTGTCTAAGAAATGCTTGATGCCCATTCAAATTATATGAGAAAATGTGATTCATAAGCTGAACTGGAAAACTGATGGTCAGATTGGGGCTGGAATACAAGATTTTTTGTGAATTTAAGTATAATCATTATAGTCCAGACAATCTAGTAACAATAGTATTGGAACAGATACTAATATGTCCAACTAAAGTTTTTATCATTCTGGTACTTTGATATAAAATACTCAAATCTGATTGGCCAAAAAAAAAACTAGGTTGAAAAATCCTAATGTTTCCCTATGGGAATAAAGGCCACACCCTCCAGCAACTGGAAACATTACTTGACAATTGATAGTATAAAAAAAAATTAACACAGGCATCAATTTGATGTGCAAATGGTTGGCCATAGATTTCAGAAGAATGCCATTTGATCGATTGAAATAGATGCAGTCTGCAGTGCAGTACATCAACATTTTAAATGAAATCGATTGATTAAAAGAAACACAAAGAAACACAATAATCAGTAGGTATATTAGTACCTACATGCATTGTTATGCAGTGAAGTAATATTTTAAACTTGTTAATTTTTAATTAATTTTACCATGTAGAAATTTCTTGTTACTTCTTTATGACAAACAGTTGCTAAAGAGAAATTCAGCTGAATTTGTGCTCTGTTACATATATTTAATAAATGTATGACATTCAATATAATAAAACAAATAGTGCATGAATTTAAGGGTAACAATAAAAAATGTTCACCCCTCAAATACCAATATCAAGTGCAAAACTGTGCTTCAGTTGTCAATGGTTTCTCAGGGTGAAAATTTTCAATGTTACCCTCAACAACATGCACTATATAATACAAAGTGTTTTTATCATGGTGTTCGTTTTTTAACTCTGCTTAGATTCTATTAGCCATCATTCAAGCTGAGACATACTCTCTACTTAATATTTCCTTGAAACTGACCGACTCCATAATTCAAGAAAATCAAAATGCTTGCAGTATGTACATCTTCAATACTAGTACAAACACTCTGTAAAATAAGAAGATCCTCACTTGAAAACTGTGGGAGTAGTTAGACAGATGAATCATGTACTCTCCATGTAATATTAAATTTTTCAAATAAAGGGGCAAAACTCCTGCAAGAGAAATTGATTGCAGCAAATCTGTAGTGACCCACAAAAGAAACTACACAGCAAGCTTCATCTTCAGACATGGTAGGTAACAGAGAAGTGCAAATAGAAAAAGAAAACACCAAATGGATGGACATACAGAAATTGCTGCACCATAATATCTTCTGACTAAAGATGGACATACAAAAAACTAAGAAATATATTCAAACTAATTTCAAAAGAAAATATTCCTGTGTAATTTTCTCTGAAAAAGCTGTATGTGTTTCAAATAGAAAAGGCACTTAACTTTGTAAATACAGGCTACATTCCATTCTATTTTCATGTCACTGAAGAATAAGTATTTTCTAGAACCTCAGAACATTCATTTATATTCTTCATCAAAGTTGTATGACAATTTTCGTTCACTCTATATTTACAAAAAGTAAAATGGTACAAAAATGTTTGTTCCTTCATCAATTTTTTGTTTTTTTTAAATCCATGAAAAGTTAAATTTTTGCAATACATGTTAAGATCAGTGAATTCACCAGCATTTTTCTATATATCACATCCACCGAAAAAAGCTCAGTACACAAAAATGTTATTAAGGGCTACAGTTCTAGACTCATAAAAGTATATCATCAATAGAAATTAATATGCAAGATACTTTTAAGGAATTTAAGAGAAATCATTCTTCAATCCTGAAAAAAATTGCTATTTTAAAAGTGCATCAGCTGTCAACTAGGACAAAAAACATTTTAATTTTGATCCATGATTAAAATGCTGGAAAGCATTTAAAGATGATAAAAATAAATATGAGTGAGGAAAAAAAACCAAACCTCAAATCAAATTTTATGAAAATTACATAAAATTTCTCCACAATAAATTATTTACTTCCATACAATTATGTTTTGGCCATTGCCTCTTTATAAGCAAAAGAAATACTAATGTCAAAATTACAACAAAATATTGCAAGATATATAAATTTTAATAAGTCAGTGGTGATTTAAACTGTATAGCCATTTGGTAACAATCAGAAAATATGACAAGCAGCTAATCCCTTTTTTAAATAAAAATTTAGCACCACTAAACCGATACATGATACATCCACATACATTATTGACTTGAACAAGTCTATTACATAGAAAACTCCATGGCCATGGACAATAAATACTGATAACATTTTGGATCAGAGCAAAAAATTACGAATGATTTGCAATGAGTTGCAAATTCAAGGTATTTTGTATAGAAAATTTTAAGTCCATGGGTTATAAATCCTTCAAAATATGGCCAGGGTTAAATTTTTTCCAGACAAACAAATGGAACTCTTTAAAAAATTTTGGGACAGCATTCTCCCTGTAAAATGCACCACTACACATTGTGTTCTTTCCTTACCAATCAATAAAAACCACCAAAAACAAGGTATTATTTTATATCGGAATAATTATATGTTTCGGAATGTAACTAATTGATGTGTATAAATGTAAGAGGCATCTGTAGATCGTAGAAAACTGTTTTCATGTTGAGAAATGTTGTAGAAACCCCCTTTCTAAACTATGAAGAAATAAACAATAAATTTATTTCTTTTTTTTTTTCAATTAGTTAAATCCCGAAACATATAATTATTCCGAGATAAAATAATACCTTGTTCAAAGCATTTGACAGGAGTTGTGAAGACAAAGTATTTTGCACAGAAAGAAAAAAACTAAGTCCAAGGGCCATAACTCCTTTGAAAAAATTGGACAGTATTCCTCTTGTAATATGCACATCCAAACATTGTGATCTTTCTTTGTACTAAGTTTCATTTAAATCACCCAAGAGTTTAAGAGGAGTTGCAAAGACAAAGTCAAGGGGATGGACAGACAGATGGATAAAAGTGGTATTGCATTTTATGCAGTCACATAACAATATAGAATAACAAGAAAATACAAATTTCTTACTTTTAAGATTCAAGGAAATGTGTAAATGATGCTATGAAAATGATTGTTTCCAGTGTGTTCCTTTGATTTTTGTTTTAATACAAACATTTTGTTCAAAAATGAACCAAATTTCATAACAATAGGCAAGAGTTTCATCCCTTCTTAACAATTTGAAACCTGATAAAATCTCTCCTTGCAGATTATGACAAACTATTACTATATATAGTTTAAACAAGATCATTTTCATAATCAGATTACTCTTCACTGATATACATTTATTATTATCCCAAAATTTATACACATACATGTACGAATATGGACATACTTTGGCACAGGAAGTGTTAATGTTGTTCCGTCTGTCTGGGGATTTACATGTAGTCCTTTCCGTAAGGCATCATCCACTTCTTTAAGGTACTGCAAAATAACCATTTATATGAATTACAATTATCTCCATGAAGTCCATGTGTTACATCCCTCACCTGCACAGCTGCATCTTCTCAATAGACAAATCTTAAGTTTGGCCTGACAGAGATCATAATGCAAACAACTTGAATCTACACTGTATGAGGCTGTTGGCATATCAATTTTACAGGTGGTACCATTGTGATTCTGCAGAAGAACTATTCTAAAGAATACTCCTATAATAATACACAGAGTAAAACTTCCATGAGAATGCATAAATAATAATTTACACATACAGCAAAACCAATATGGCCATACAGTAAAGATATATTTAATCTTTAAAAAATCATCTTTTCTACTCTTAAAATCATGGGAATCCTGGTTAGAATAGGTCTTCAGTACCCCTTGCTTGTCATAAGAAGTGAAAATAAATGGGGCAGTCCTTCAGATGAGACCACAAAATCCAACACCCCATGTCACAGTTGGTGTGGAACAACAAAGATCCCTCACTGCTCAAAGGCCATAAGAGCCGAGCATAGGCCTAAATTTTGCAGCCCTTTACTGGCAATGGTGATGTCTCCATATGAGTGTAAGATTCTTGAGAGGGACGTTAAACAACATGCAATCAATCAACCTCTACTCTTAAATATGTATGAGAAAAACTATATGCATGTTATGATGTCCATGAAGATTTTTACCTAATTTGGGAAAATCACGGTTCCTGGGTCAGGGGTTTAGGCCCTTGGGTGGGGCCAATATGGCATTCTAATGAAAATGTATTAAATCTTAGAAAAATCTTCTCTACTCTCAGATATGTGTGAGAAAAACTAACTGCATGGTTATCATGTCCACAAAGCTCTCTACCTAAATTGTGAAATTCATTACCTCTAGGTAAGGGATTCATGACCCAAGGTGGGAGCCAATATCACCATATAGTGAGATGTCTTAAATCTTATAAAATCTTCTCTCCTCCCACATACATGAGAAAAACTAAATACATAATTATTATGTCCATGAGGCCCTCTACCTAAGTTGTGAAAATCATGGCACATGGGTTAAAGGTTTAGACCCTAGGTTGGGGCCAATATGGCCACGTACAGTTAAAATGCATTAAATCTAAGAAAAAATCCACTTTCTTTCCACAGTAGTGGAAGATAAACTGAACGCACAGTTATGATGTCCATGAAGCCTTAATCTACATGTACATAAATTGTGAAATGCATTGCCCCTGGTCGGGTTAGGGGTTCAAACTTATGCCAGGGCCAATATGGCTGTATTGTGAAAATGTATCAAATCTAAGAAAATATTTTTCTCTACTCTACTTCCATAGCAGAAATCTCCTCTAATCTTATGTTTTGTGAGAATTATTTTTGTGCATAATGATTAATGACAATATCCATGACCTTATTTAATGGTCAGGTCAATTACTGGTAAAACTTAGCTAACTTGGTCATATCATAGTAAATATATGTTATATTTTAGAAAATCTACTTTAATTTACTGAGCATTGTAGGTCTGTAGCAATATTTAGAAAAACCATAAAGCTGTCTACTTTGATTGGAAATTTAATGTTCCCTAGGGCAAGGTAATGAATTCCAGGGGGGGGGGGGGGGGGGAGGCAAAATGGTCAGAATATATTATTATGATGCTAGAATACTAGAAATTTTCTTTATTCTTTTGATGTCCAGTAAATGATGAATACACATTTAGAGAGAGTTGCCTTATAAAATTAGATATAACATCATTCTTCATCAGGAGGTGGGGTTGCAAATAAATAAGGACTGATTTGATGCTTCAAATTTCATCTTTCCGTATGTTATAATTGAATGGGAATTATATGCATATTTAGAACTCTTAAAGTTGTACATAAAAGGCTTCAGAATGAGGCTTAAATGCAAATATGAGACTCACTGACAGGTCTATGTATGAGCTATGTTACTCAGGTGACTGTTAAGGCCAATGGGCCTCTTGTTAATGAATTTTTCCAGATACATGTATTCTAATGAAAAACTTCAACCCCCCCCCTTTTTTTTTGAGACCCCACTGCAGATAACATTCTATCAGAAAAGCTCATTAAGCTTTCAGCTCAGATGAGTAATAAAAATGCTAAAGTTCAATATTAAACTGCATACAATGAAAGACACTTAATGCACAATTTGAAATTTGGAAAAATAATGTATATGAAAAGAGCAGCTAGAATTATATGATAAATACAATTTAATAGAAATGTCTAGAATAATGGAAATAAATTACAAACATTTCTGAAGAGATTTCTGCAAAACTTGTAAGAATCATTTCCGTACAAAATGGAACAATTTTAGCAGCAGTTATATACTTGGGATATTTTCCCTTTTTTATTCTATGCAAACTTCAGGGTTAAAAAAAAACCTTTGGGGTAGTGTTTATTTATGAAGGTCATATGATGACACTGCACTGTTGTTGATTATTGTCACTATGCTATAATGCTAAAGCAATTGCTCAAAATAGTTTTGCAAATGGCTATGCTTATTAATTGAATAGACATAAAACAAAAAAGAATTCAAAATCAACTTGATTTTTCATATCTAATACCTGTGGAGATACAGCCATGTTTATGATGACCACTGGTCCTTGGATGGCAACCTGGGCTATCTGATTGAGAGGAAATTTTCCATGTGGGGTCTCAATTGATAAATTTTCATATGTAGCTAGAATATAAATAATCCCAATATCATTGCATTTTCAATGAGATTTAAAACAATAAAACTTCTGGAACAGGAAGTGTATTTTGGTTACCCTTCAAAGTCATTTACAGCTTAAGTTAAGATGATTTATTGTAGTTTGCAGCACTCTACAATTAATGTTGTTACGATCAATAACTCTGTCTTTTATAAATCTTTGCTGTTTCAAAATGCTTTTTTCACTGTGTTTCCATCTGGTATTAAATCATGAACATTAATAATGGACTATACCCCCCCCCCTTCTCCAGTTATAAATATATCCATTGTAATGCTAAGCTAAGTGTCCACCTGCTATTTGCCACTGGTTTTCAATTTCAGGAACAGTGAAACTGACAAGTATTTACCTTTGCTCACATTGCCACCTACTTGGAGAAGATAACTGTCAGTGATTGGTTTCTGCTGTTAGAATCGTACCTCAAACTAAAGTAAGATGTGTGTGAGAGACTGACTGGACACAGTGTACATGGGTATATGATGGGTGTAATTATTGAAATCTTGTCATAACTTACATTATATGTAGAATTAGAAATGAGAAATGCTTGCAAGGGGAAACAAGGGAATGAAATGTTCAGTTTAAAATCAAATTATTCAGTATTCAAATTCATCTTGCCTATATAAAAATCAACCCTGGGAAAAGTGAAATGATTGATTACAAAATGAAAGTGTAATTTATATGTTCAAACCCATCAATTTGAAATTGCTGGATCAGAATAAATTGAAAATTTATCAATAGTTTTAGACTGAAGCATTATTCTGTACATGTATATCACAATCAATGTTGTTATAGGACTTGGATAATGCAGGAATAATCCTGAATTGCTAGATACACAGGAGTTTTACACCTAATGTTGAATCTATCCGAGTTTAACATAGAAAATGAACACAAATCTTGACAACATTTACCATATAAATAATTTGCCAGGATTCTGACTTAAGTGGAGATACTTAGTTTGGGAATATGCTTCTTAAACATACAGCTCACCTGCAGATGGTCTTAAAGTAACACTTTTGATAAATTCCTTTTGCATGTGTTCCAGAGCATTCTCCATTTCTTCTGTTAATTCTTTAATGTTCACCAGCTCCCCTACTTCTACTTCCACCTCATACTCTTCCTCAGTGGAAGCTACTTTTGACTTCTGTTTCTTCTGCTTTTTGGCTTTTGTGTTTGCTTTCTTCATGCCTGTGAAAAATTATTATAGTCAGGAAATTGAACAGATAAAATTTTAACTGCAAATTATATACTGTGACATAAAAATCAGTTGGGGTTACCAACTTGTGTAGTGTGTTAGTGTGTACCCTGTTTAATATCTGTCATGAGCAATACTAAGTTTCTCATAATGACTTTTAGCAATGTGACTCTAATAGGGGTCATCTCTTAGTTTCTGGAGAGTAAAATATCAAGTCATGTGGAGTGGTTAAGGTAAAAGGGAGAAGGAAATAGACCAGTGTTAACTACTGAGTTGATTACATACATTTTCATTTTTTACATGACTCAACATTAATTGAACTCCACTGTACAGTTGGACATGATTTACTGATCAAATATTTGCAATTGCATAGTTACATCATTTTAACGATATACTTTTCACATAGCTATGTATATCATATTGGGGAGAGTGTTGATATTTCGGACACTCATCATCTATAACCACTCAACATGGGCATGTTGTATATCAGTTGATTCCGCGAACATTCTAGATTGTGTTCTCGGGTTTCATCAGATTTTTTCCCTGTTATTTATGCCATATATTAACACTTAAACAAGTAGAAGGTTATAACTTCGGACAGTGGTGTTGTTATTTCGGACACACGGTGTTACAACTCCAGACAGTTAGTATATTTGTTTGTTGCCTTTTATTTTGTGCTTCAATGACATTTTATGCCTTCGTTTCTGCACACTAGAAGTTGATTTATTTTTGTAGTGATTTTGATTTTGCTTACTATCTTTGAATGATATTACTTTCTACCTGCCAATTCCTTAAACTCAAATTTACTAACAAAGGAACTGATGCCATCAACATAAGCAACATTCTTCATCACCATAAAGTTCAGTCTTGTATTCCAGAGTATTTCAAGTTCAAGTCTACACCTTGTATTTCCTACAGATATACTTCCACTATTGCATCCAAACTTTTTTAACTACAAACAAACTTTACGGTGCCTAGATATAGACCATCTTATACTCAATCCACCTACATGTTCTTGTTCTTCATTTTCTTTTAATTATAGTCCAGCTGGACATGTCATTACTGGTAATGTTGATAAAATCACTTATTTTAAAAGGTCCTAAATTCAAAGAACCTTGGTCTTTCAATTGGCGACAGAACTTCATCTCTATTATGAATTCTGTCAAAGATTATGCCACACGATGGGCTAAATCTGAAAAAGAACTTGATCCCTTGTCAGAATGGATAAAAAGTATAAGAGATATATTAAAATCCCATATCAGACATGTCAAAACAAAAATGCGTACCATCTATCCTTCTGTGTTTAGTAAATCAGAAGTGATAAAAGAGTTAGATAAGTTACATGAGGAATATGTTTTGATTCAGCTGACAAAAACATTGTATTTGTTTGTAAGGCTCATTATTACAACTGCATTCCACATTTATTAACCACACGTATACTCCTACTGCCCTTTTAAAAGATGAAATGCTTCAGTTTTAAATACATTTAATATCCCAGTCAATGAAGTGGATGAATATGAGTTACCTTACCTATACTGGATCCCCAAACTCTACAAAAACTCTTACAAAGATACATTACTGGATCCAGTAAATGTTCTACCAAGCCCCCATTTTTGCTCCTTACGAAAATATTAACTGCTGTGAAGGAGAAATTTCAAATATACTGTGCCACTACATATGCCAGAAGTAGTGTAAATCAAATGTGGATTCTTAAAAATTCTGAAGAACTTTTAGTGAATTTGAAATCACAAAACTTTTCTCAAATTCACAGCATTAAAACTTATGATTTTGCAACACTTTACACAACAATACCTCATGAAAAATTTAAGATTAGACTTTTTGACATAGACAGTTGCTTCTTCAACAAAAATGGTAAAAGGAAATATTATCTTTTGATTGGTCATCCCAAAAATTATTTTGTTAAACACAACTCTGGCTCCATGCAAAAGTACTCTGAAGTTGATATTAAAAAGATACTAGAGTTCCTCATTGACAATATTTTCATAGTCTTTGGTGATCAGGTCTTCCAACAGTCTGTTGGAATTCCCATGGGCACGAATTGTTCTCCTTTGTTAGCTGACCTATTATTATATTTTTATGAAGCAGAATTCATTCAAAACCATCTACATGAGAAGAAAAATCTCTTGCTGTGGCCTTCAATTAAATAGATGCTGACGGCAAACTAACAACTCAACTTTATGACAAACAGCATGATTTCAATTTTTCAATCATCAACTTCCCTTATTTATGTGGCAACATTCCATCATCACTGTATATGGTGTTTATATCTCCCAACTGATTTGATACACAAGAGCTTGTTCTGATCAGTTTTTAAATCGAGGCAGGCTACAAAAAGAGCTAGTGATTTGATTTTTTTTATTCTCTTGCCCAAGGTTTGGGGATCAAAATATGGATCTCTGTACCCCTAAAATTATCTGGCCTGACCTAGGATATTGCAACTTTACAAACCAAGTGTCTGATTCGCTCTCATCTTAAAGAATTAGATACTTGGCATACGAAAATGTTACGCACGGTCATCTTCAATGACTTACATTGTGTACTCAGAGAGAAGGCTCGATTATCAACCCAACATGTAGTGTTCTGCTGATTTAGTGGCGCAGTAAATCTTACTGAGCTCACAGCAGCAAGTGGACATAGCATCCTATTGACAGGCATTGTTCTTGCAGCACAAGTTGGTAAGATCCGACAAAGACATACAAACCGCGACATTTTCTTCCTCTAACGAAACCTGCAATTATATTTAAAATGTATATATTTTACCCATTGAAAGAAAATCATAAAAATAAAACAAGAACTAAGCTGCCTGACGAAAAATATTGTAGTTAAATTTTGGAATAATTTTAGTACTTTTACTGTAAATCACAGGTGTTGTTGAAAATGGTTCAATGTTAACGGAGAGCTTTGAAATTCACCATTGTTTAAAGATTATTTTTAAAACGCTGAAGTGATTATGATATTTCTTTCTGGTGAGCCTATTTACCGTAAACATGTAAATTTATTCGAGATTTACGAAATCGCTTTTAAACGTCTTTGATGCATATTTTTCTTTTAGATTTATATATTAAATTTTTTTTGTACGAGTATTGATTATGCAACAAATATATAATTCTAGTTACTGTGTTGAACGAACATTTTGTGAAAAGCTCCGAATACGAAAGTGAAAGTAAGAATAGCAGCGGCTTGTCTTTTCAGCGGTATGAAAGAGCCATATCATGAGAAACAGTTGACAATAAGGTGGGTGAATCAATGACCACATATCGTTATACTTTGAAAGTCAGCTATAAATAAAAATTATAATATATATAACTGTGTGACTGTTGGACCGAGCAAAACATGAAATAGTCAGCGTCCGTCCTCAATGATAAAATAGGGTAAATTAAAAAATAGAATATTCTCTTTCTTTTATATTATTTATGAAATTATTTGGGGATGAGCGCTCGGTAATATCGAAATTCTGTTTTATCGATAGAGTTTTCCCCCGTATTAATATAGGTGTATTTACTGATTAAAAGCTTGATCAGGGATGCTAAAACATGTGATGTTACAGTTTGAGATTGCTTGGCTAGATGTTACTGTGCACTTGCATACGGGTGATCAAATGCATTTGATTATTGGCAGTTGATCTGCCTATTCATATAATGCAGGAAATATAAATTATATTGCAGCTAGTTGATGTAAACAGTACATTAAAGTGATGTCTCGACTACAACAGATACGAATGAAAGTGTGAGAAAACTTGTCTGCCTATCAAAATTGTTTGTGGTACTTTCAGACAGCTTATACATTTTATCTACATGATTTGCGATGAAGTACCACAGTTTTATATTCTTAATATAGAAACTTATGAAGTTATTCATCTAATTAATTGTACTATTGTTTTCTATATAATGATTTGTTAAAATTATTATTATTATTATACATTTATATAGCACCTTATCTAATCAACACAATTACACTAAAGTGCTTTACATGTAAAACAAACTAAAACAAAGAACATTAAATACATGAAAAGGTCTCAAAATCAATGCTATTAAACTAAGGTTAACATAGCAACTAAGGCCAAAATAAAATATATGTGTGTTTCTGGCTTCTCGACCCTGCTTACGCTTTTGCTGCCGACCCTAAATATTTAATTGATGATTATATAGATAAAATGAAAATTTGCAATTTTCAAACTGGATTTTTTTTCTTTTCGCATTTGAGTTTGTATATGTAATATATACAGACATGTATTCAAAGCATATCAAAAATGAAAATTTTGAATAAAATGTTTTAAAATAAATAAAATGTTTTACCTGCCTACCCTACCTAATTTTGAGGGGAGTGAAATAGGAAACACATATATTTTATTTTGGCCTAAGAGTAGGCAAAACTATTGAATTTTATTTTTGGGTAACACAACTGTTTACATAAATACTAAATTACAAATTGAATGCAAGTTTAAAAAGATAGGTTTTAAATTTACTTTTGAAACCAGCTAATGAACCCTCAAATCAATTGAGGATCCAGCAGGAGGTTTCCATAGGGTTGATGGGGACACATCACACTGTCTTTCACCAGTCCATACAGTTTAATACTAGTGCATGACTGTAGAAGGGATTAAATGAATCTGCAGACCAAAGTTTTTGCTGAGGACACTAGACGTGAGCTAGTTCCTGGATGTATGCTGGAGCTAATCCATGTAGAGCCTTGAAAGTATACAACAGCATTTCATATTTCATTCAATATGTCACAGGTAACCAGTGAAGCAATATGAGAACTGATGCAATATGCTCATATTACCATAAACGTGTCACTAGCCTGGCAGCAGTGTTTTGACTTTTCTGTAACTTCTGCAAGGATGCTGAATTAACACCATAAAAAAAGTGCATTTCTATAATCAATATGGGATGTGGTGATGTTACAAGTAACCTACACGCATCCTCGTATATAAGAGATCTAACTCTACCAATATTATGGAGCCAGAAATAACATGATATAATCAATGCACTTATTTGACACTCTGTGCTAAGTGAGCTGTTGAAAAACATCCCAGATTTTTGACACATGAAGCATAAGTGATGACAGGTCCACTGAAAGCCAGTTGATATCCTGAGAATCACCAGCCTTACATTTTGGGGTAAAGATGATAAGTTCTGTCTTTTTCCTGATTTAGCTTGGATATGTTGTTTTACATCTAGTGGTCAATATCAGAAAGACACCGTTCAATTCTACATGAAATGCTGTCCCAGCTGTCCTTTGGATTTATAATCAGGTATACCTGAGTTAATCCGCACATATTATGCCTCTGGCAAATTTCTTCCATTGGTTTGGAGAACATGCAATATAAAAAGATTCTAATACAAATCCTGTGGAACACCAAAGTAGAGTAGGAACTTTCTGGACAATGTAGATCCAACAGCAATTTGTGGACTTTGACCAGAGAGATAAGATTTTATCCATGACAGAGCCAATTGCTTTGGAGAACATGCAGTATAGACAAGGTCCTAATACAGAACCTTGTGGAACACCAAAGTGGAATAGGAATTCTGTACAATGTAGATCTAACAGCAATTTATTGACTTTGACTAGAGAGATAAGACTTCATCCATGACAGAGCCGATCCTGTGATACCAAAAGCATACTCCATGCACCTGATCAGAAATGAAAGATGAAACATCACAAGTGCAGCACATTATTTAATGTTCAATGCAGAGTAATATGGTGAACCCATAAAAATTGTTATGATAATAATTATATGTGGCTGGTTGCATATCTCAAGTTTAAATCCCCAATCATTGATACAGGGTTTGAATCCAGGTTTACATGTTGTATGTAGATAGAGCTGAGGTGAGAATGACTCAGAAGTATGGTAAATAATAAACCAAGTATACAGGTGATTTAAACCCAACTTCGTGTTCTTGTGTGGAATGATGGCAGAATATTTGGATACAGTAGAGAGATTTTGTAGATAGGTTGATTATAAGAGAATGAATTGTTAGAGACAGACTTAATCCTTTCACACATTATAATGATACAGATTTTATAAATAGATTTCGACTGAGCAAAGAGACTGTTTTGTCTATTGTAGATGATATTGGTGATGATTTAGGCAATGGAACTCTGCATATTTCATCAGTCTCACCACTGAACCAGCTTCTGATAACTCTGAAATATTATGCGACAGAAAATTTTTTATCAGTAAATGAGGATTTGTTTGGAGTACACAAATGTACTGTGTCTCGAGTCATTAAAAGTTTGGCGTGCAATAGCTTCTTTGTACAATAACCATATAACATTTCCTGCTGGAAATAGAATCTTGGATGAACAAAGAGCATTTATGCAACAAAGTGGCATGCCTGGTATTGTGGGACTGATAGATTGCACCCACACCTCCAATATCTCTCCAGGAGGGGGTAATGCTAGATGTTTTAGAAGTAGGAAAGGCTTTTTCTCAATTAATGTACAGGCAATTTGTGATCACGAACTCAAACTTACAAATATTGTGGTTCATTGGCCTGTTAGTACCCATGACAGTCAAATTTTTTAAAATTCTAATATTTGTGCCAAGTTTAAGTGCAGATTGATAAATGGTATTTCGCTGGGTGACAATGGATACCCCTGCAATCATATCTTGTAACTCTAGTCCTCATTCCAAACTCCAGAGAGGAAAGAAGATTCAATTTAACTTTATGCAATACTCAAATTGAAAACATTTCCAGAATCTTGAAGAGATAGTTTCTGTTTGCAACAGCAACTTCATAGAAAAGTTTGGATCAGGTAAGTCTGGTTAGTTTTAAAGCGTGCAACAGACTTTGTACTTGGGTAACTCCGACTCCCCTGGCATTTAAACCCGACTTGTGTGATTCGTGGATCAACCACTGAGCTATACTTGTGTGAACTACAGATACAAAACTGGCCAACTGATCAAATTTGTATTTGAATTATAAATTGTACATCAAAGTCCTATATTTATGGCAATCAAATTTAAAACTGGAATAACTGTTGAAGCAACTAATGAATTGATTACTCAAAACTCCTTGTGTGGTTTCATACAAATTACAATCAAGGGTACTGATCTTTGAACAAAATGGTGGTACCCATACAGCTTACACAATTTTCAGTGACAGTATGTAGAAATTATATCTTTCCTTTTGCTGATTTTGTCTCTTTCTTTCACATATGTGTTACCTTTAGAGTCTTGCTTCACAAACGGCTTTTAGCCCACCAGAGCTTTCCTCATATTATAAAATGAAATGTTCATTTGAATCAAGACACCTTCTTTAAAATAAATACACACTCCCCAAAATTCTGTATTGTGGGAGAGAACAGGTTTAGCAGTGTACAGTTAAATAGTGAAAAAAAATGTACCTGCAAACTGTAGGTCATATTTATTCGCAAAACTTTATTTCTATGAAGGTACAATAAGTTCAAGGGGGGGAAAATTTAAATTTTCATATTCGAATCGATACCATATATCTTCATAATGTACATAAATCACACACTATATTTGACACAACTTTGCTCATCACTTCAGGTCAGAGTTACTGAGGATAAGTATAAATTATCATTTGAAATGTATTATTAGTACATACCTGTAATAGACTATAGACATTCAGTACTTTCTAGAAATTGCTTAGTATGTTTTATCTTGGATATTGGTAGGTTATTTTGACATTGCCATAGAGAGCACATAAATGGGTTGGTTGGTTGTATATTGTTTAATGTCCCTTTTGAGAATATTTCACTCATATGGAGATGTCACCATTGCCTGTGAAGGGCTGCAAAATTTAGGCCTATGCTCAGCACTTATGGCCTTTGAGCAGGGAGGGATCTTTATTGTTACATACCTGCTGTGACAGGGGGCCTTGGTTTTTGCGGTCTCATCCAAAGGAACACCCCATTTAGTTGCCTCTTACAACAAGCAAGGGGTACTGAGGACCTATTCTAACCCGGATCCCCATGGGGAAAGACAGTGCCTTATAAAAAGAAATGGACCAAGCTTTGTTTCTGTGAACTAAAATTAAAATCTTTTTGCAAGAAGTTATATAATTTTGATTTGTAAGACACAAAGTGATGGTTCTGTGTAAGTTTCTGTGCATCAGGAAAATTTGTTGTTTTTATTGTTTTCACCCATTACACTCTCATCCTTTTAAAACAAATTTTAAGAAATGAATTTAAAAAAGTAATATAACCCTTGACAATATAGTTCTGAGTGTATTTGAATAGCTTTTTCGTATGTTAGGGCAAAATTCACATGGGACAAATTTCCAAGTGTAATGGTATTTGAATCCCTTCAATGTCTCTTGTTGAGTAATTTTGCTTAAATAGAAATGCACACACAATTAAATTAAAAGAAATATGAAAGTGCTACTGTGGTCATCTTTTAAGTTAAGCCACCCACTCCCATTAATTTGACTTGAATGATTTGTTGGTAGATGATGACTTTAATGTTGTTGACAAACATTTGTAATGTGATGACTCACATCTACAGCTTTCTGTCTCAGAGAGGGTGATAGATAATTAATAATTGTGGAGTCAGGTGAAATCTAAGTGAAACAGACTGCCTGTGGGGAACTGGTGTATATAGTCATGGCATCTTGCCTAATGGTTGACATCCTTATGACACCCCCTGGCTCAGCCTTTATAAATTGATGTGTTTTGATCAGCATTACTTCTGTAAGGTTCCAGAAGGCTTCATTTAGATATATATAAGGAGTACAACACAAACCACACAGTGCCATACCTACAGAGCAATCTGAAGCTTGACATAATTAAAGTGTGTTGTGCAGTTGGTAGACAGTTTCAAATCAAAGAAGCTGAACTGGAAAGGAAAAGTTAAAACAAAAAATTTGAAGATACCATGTACAGCCGTCACATTCCTATTTACCATGATGATTGGAGTATGAGGTGGCCATCTCTAAACCATAGTCCATTTTATTCCAGTCGATTCAATAGATTTCCAGAGATAACCACTAGGTATGAACCAGAACCATTTTTTGAACGGTCACCAATGCCAGTACCGGATTATGACAGGAGAGAACTTGTGCCTCGAATTGATTCTGGTTTGACGTACTCATCACCGGCTATGTCCACAATGGAGGGAGAAATGCGCAAAATGACCCAAGAAATGAACAATATGGCCAGAAATTTCCAGAGAGTGGGACCAGCCAGTGGACTGAAGTCTGTAGAGGACTTGAGACTAACAGAAGATTTCAATATTAACAATCCAGTTCACCAAGATGTATATGGAAATCGAAAATTCCAGTTGGAATTTGATTTACGCCAATTTAAGCCTGAGGAAATTCACATAAAAACCAGTGGGAATCAGCTGTCTGTTCATTGTAAGCATGAGGATAAAGAAAGTGGAAGAGCAGTGTTCCGAGAATACAACCGACAATTCATATTACCAAAAGAAGTGAACCCAGAGCATTTGACATCGAAGCTTTCAGCAGATGGAACCCTGTCTATAACAGCTCCACTTCCAGCACTTCCTGGCTCTAGAGATAGGCTTATACCCATTGACAAAAAGTAACTACTGGGGTACTTCTGATGTATGTGCTTATGCTTGCTGATGACATTTGGACAGATATATGATTACACAATTTCAAAATATGCAATAATTATTTAAATGTGTGAAATCTTTTATTCAAGTAATTTCTTTTATACCATATAGAATAGTCTTGCATTGAAATAAAGCAGACCAGAATCCATTGCAACTTTTTTTTTTAATGATAACTAAGAATGATATTCAGTGTACATGTACTTGAAAATGTTTTCATTTTAGAATATGAACATTTTATATTTCTAATTTGAAATATAAGCTTATTTATTTGGGATTTTTATATACATGTATGTTTTGTTTATTTGCAAATAAGTGCATGTTCTGTTTTAAAATACATGTATTATAAATTTGAATCTGCCTCTGGTAATGTATAGTATGTGTATGCCTGTTTAGAGAGTATCAACGGTAATGGACCGTCACTGTCAGCAGTTCATCTGCCTGAAGCTGTCATGCCCCACTAGATGCTTTATGATCACCTCTTGCCACATTCAACTGCTTATTTAAATAGGGGCATGTGTGTGGATGCATGAAGCTGTTACTGCATTCCATCCCTGATATAAAGTACTGTTCAAATGATAAAAACATTATTTTTTTTTTCAAATCTTTTTTTTTTTCCATCTTGAAATTCAAAAATATAGGTATGAATTAATGCAGGGAATTGTACATTTGTTTCAAGTAATATGAATCTGTTGTCATTGGAGGCCAACTGAATTTACTTAATAGAATTTCTTATAAACACCTCTAACTATGCAACCAATAATTATGTTGCATTTCCCCTATGGTCATTCAATGAAAGAATTATCCAGCTTATTAATTTCCTCTTTTAGATTGGTTCCCCTTAGCAAGCACCTAGAACACCAGTACTGGTATATATAGTCATTGCTTTATCACTGTGTAGAAACAGACTAGGGTAAATTGAGTTACCCTAGTTCAAGATTAGCGGCAGTCATGTACACTTTTGTTATTTTGCACTTACTATGCAAATGTATGATGTATACAGTGTATGACACAAATTTTACCACTGTCCTAGTCAAAAGGCTGGTAGATTCTATAATTTACTAGTCCTACTGATTGATGAATAGTCCATCTGCCAAAGGCAGACATCCTGAGGGGATTTAGGTTACAATAGATCCTCTGTACCCCTTGCTTGTCGTAAGAGGCGACTAAATGGGTGGTCCTCTGGATAAGACCTCAAAAACTGTAAGCACCAAGCATAAGCCTAAATTTGCAGCCCTTTACACACAATGGTGATGTCTCCACATGAGTGAAATATTCTTGAGAGGGACGTTAAACAATATTCAATCAACCGAAGGTAGTGAAGCAACGGGTGGGGGGGGGGGGATTGAAGAAGAGAATGCTGGAGGGGACTTGTCTCCTCCTACTTGAAAATCTGGGAGAGCCTCCCCTGGAAATTTCAAAGTGTTTTATAGAAGTCATGCATTTCTAGTAAATTTTAAGACAAATAAATAAAAATTTGATGACCAAATTTAGCCTCTATTTTTACTGATTCTCACATCAAGCCACCATATGCTCAAATCATAGTATAATGAAGAGTTCTAAGCACAATAGTGTCATGATTACATTTAAATTAGAAAGCTCTGTCAAAGATTACTCCATTGTATTACAGCAATATACAAAAGAAATGCAAGCAGAAAGAAAAAAGAGCTTCATTGATTATTTTATCATATAGGGTTCTAATTTTTATACGCCCACATGAAATGCAGGCTTATTATGCTATACCACTGTCATTTGTCTGTCCCCTTAACACTGTCTTTTCAACTCCTCCTAAACTCTTGGGGAGATTTTAATGAAACTTGGTACAAAGAAGGATCACAATGTGTAGATGTGCATATTACAAGGGGAATGCAGTCCTAAATTTTTTGAAGGAGTTATGGCCCTTGGACTTAAGTTTCTTGGGTCATTAATGTATACAGGCTTACCATGTACAAGTTTAGCGATGCTCTATTTTTTAGTAGTCCATTGGACTACTTGTAAATGATATTCAGATAGTCCAGAACAAAATTTACTAGCCTCGGGCTATTGGACTAGCATTAGTGTTGAACCCTGAGTATATATTGCGAATATGGTTGTTAATATTGTAATTGCTTGAATAGTAGAGGGTAATATTCCAAAAACTTTGTATGATCAGTTCCAATTGCAGTGATATAGCAGGTAGAAAATTTGACCATGATTAGTGTAAAGCGAACTTATGACTAGAGTAAAAGAAACATGATAAATTTAAATCACAAAGGTAACACATACAGAAATAACTTGGTAAAGGAGTTAAATGTTGAATTGCTTGTTTCAAAGTCTGCCTTAAGGTGTGTAACTTTGCTCACTTGATATACATACTCCGCCAGCCATTGCTCTGAAACATCACAAGAATGAGAAATTCTCACTGCGTCAGCAAGTTTTAAGTGAACACATTGGTAAACTTAAGTAGAAGTCCATTAATTTTTTCCTAATATATCAGACATCATAAAAAAAAGATTGAGTACAGTTGATTTGGATGTGACAAAACTATACTTTCAAACGTCTACAGACGAATCCATCATTAGAGAACGTTGACGCTTTTGAACCAGAAATGCCTTTAGAAGTTTAAAATAAAAACAGTGCATATTTGAATGCACTATAAATAACTTAAAATAGCAAAACTTCAAGGTGGGTTTTCTTGTTAAATTTTTGCAGTTTAAATAAAATCTCCAGATAGGAATTTATAACTGACACTACCTGTTTAATTGATGCAAAATAAATTAAGAACTTAAGACAGAAAACATCAATATTTTAATGAGTAAAATGAAAGTGCACTTGTCCTGTTGCCATCTTGGACTAGGGCAACACACTATTCATTTTTCTGACAACCAACAGAACACCAAAAACTATAATCCTCCAAATGTCTTAATTGCCTTTCTAATAATCTTATATTGAAGGTAGACACACCAAAGGACACAGTGATGCATGCATTGATGGCTATGACTTGCTTATTGAAATGAGTTTCACTAAGAAACAGAATTATTGATCTATGGCAACAGGTGATAGTTTCACACTATAGGCCTGGTCAACTTCCATAAAAAAGTGGAAGTACCCATATTTGAAGTGATATTAAATGTGTAAAATATTTTTAGGATATATGTCAAGTGTATCCAAGTGCTTATTGTAAAACTTGATATGCAACATGCAGGTGTCACCATGATTCCTAGCATAGGGATGGGTGCAAATACAAAATTAAGATACATGGTCAGTTGGTGAAGAAATTCAGATGAAAAAGTACATGTTCTAGGAAAGGGTCTGTAGCTGAGAGGGAAGGTGGATGGCCCATATGAAAGATAGATTTATTGTATATAGTGTCTAAATCCCCTCACATGGTAATCTGATTGGGTTTGGGTTGTGCTGATGTAGCCCAAATGAGAGAAAATCAAAGGGAGAAAGGGGCACCTGCTCAGAGCATGTTTTGTGCACCAACACCAGTATGTATGGATTACATGAAGTTTAGGTTCATAAATTATTAACTACACCAAATGAATATAAAATTCAAGTATATGTATCGACATAAAGAGTAAATATCATTGACTTTTCATTAGTTTGTCATAACCTTACTTAATTGATGTAATTACCCCTAACCACATGTTTCAGAACCAAACAACTATCCTCTTCCACCTATATGCAGATAAAATAAAAATGCCTTGATAACCCAGTGAAAGTATAAGGAACAACTGTTTGCTTTTTACCATATAGAGGGTATTTTCTGCAGTTGTACTTTTTTGTGAATAGGAAAAATCCACAAAAATTACAATTGTTAAATATATACTGGACAAATAAGTTAGGGATCATGGACTATATCATTGATTAAGACTAAACCTTTGTACATACATGGCAGAATATGTGAAACACAAATGCGGACATCATATTTCATCAATACTTAATCAGAAATCTTGATTTCATATATTGCTTTTTTTTGGGTCATAATTCACAAAACAGCATGTCACTGAATGACGTGAAGAAATCTGGCATGAAAAACAACTTGAACTTTACAGAACATGTCCAAAACTGACTCAGAGTTTCATCGATATTCAGTGTGACCTCTGTTTGCTCTCAGAACAGCCTGGCATCAGCGTTGCATACTCATTACAAGATTCACAATGTTCAGTTGTGGGAGATTGTTCCATTCCTCTCTCAGCACATTTTCTAGGTCATCCAAAGTCTATGTTGATTTGGATGATGTGGAAGTTGATGCTGAAGTTGATTCCACACATGCTCGATGGAATTCAGGTCCAGTGAAACAGAAAGCCATGCCATATGCTCGATAGTTTCCCTCTGCATATAGTCCTGAACTACACGAGCATGATGGGGACGGGCATTATCATCTATTTTGGCCCAATTGCAACTGCAAACAACCTGATGACTGAGTGAAGAATTTCATCCCTGTATCAGAGCATAAGATTAGTAGCGTGAATTATATTTCTCAAAGTCTGGGACGTAATGTGCAGGCCTGTGGCAACATTAAACTGACAAGTCAGTCTTGGAGCAGGTTGAAAATGCTGTCTCCGGGCCAATGTTATAATGTACTAGTCTTGGTATTGCGTTGTAGCATGGGGTCTGCCACTCCTAGGCCTCTCATTGACTGTAACAGTCCCCTGAAATTATGTCCAGAGTCTAGAGATGACACTCTGGGACACACCAAACAGGATAGCAACATCTCGTTGGTTTTTTCCAGCCAGAAGCATTCCGATTGCTTGATTGCACTCATTTGCCTGTAAATGATGTCTTTGTGATGGCATACCTTTACTTAAGTTAAAATGACATGCAAATTGTGCATATAATGAACAGGGTTCAAGTCATAAAATGTTTTCTCAATCCATGTATATGTGGTATATTTCACTAAAAAAGTTTTCCCTAAAACTTTATCAAACCAAATTGCCCATGATCCCTAACTTTTTTTTTATCCAGTGTGTGTGTATATATTTATATATATATATATATATATATATATATATATATATATATATATATATATATATATCCAATAATAAAAGTCAAGAAACACAAAACTCGAATTTATCACATTCCACTGCAAGCACTTTTGGCTTTAATGCCTCTTTAGATAGTTATATAACTGATATCACTATCTGAAGAGGCATTAAAGCCGAAATCACTTACAGTGGAATATAATTAATTCGAGTTTTGTGTTTCTTGACTTTTATTAATGGATATATTTGCTGTATCAAATATTGGATTTATTTTCACAAATTATATAATATGTGTGTGTGTGTGTGTGTGTGTGTGTGTGTGTGTGTGTGTGTGTGTGTGTGTGCATGCTCATAGTCATAGGTATAATGCAAATGCAAAAATTGAAAATGCAGAATATAATTTGCTACCATTTACAGAAAATACCTGCTATATAGTGCTAGTTTCATCACTTATACAAATTAACAACTGCTCTTGATTTGAATACACCCCGTGGGGATCTGGGTTGTTAGAATAAATCTTCAGTACCCCTTGCTTGTTGTAAGAGGCGACTAAATAAGGCGGTCATTTGGATGAGGCCGCAAAAACCGAGGTCCCATGTCACAGCAGGTGTGGCACTGCTCAAATGCCATAAGTGCCAAGCATAGGCCTAAATTTTGCAGCCCTTCACCGGCAATAGTGACGTCTCCATATGAGTGAAAAATTCTCGAGAGGAACATTAAACAATATATAATCAATCAGTTAATGAATTGATTTGAATACACAACTGCTTTTTGAAAAAAGGGAAATAAATTGAGAGGACCATTCATGTAAAGTTTCATTCTTTAATTAATAAAAAACAAATTTAAAACCATTTTTATTTATTGTTTTTGATAGAGAGATCAAAGAATCATCTCCTCATACAAAAACCATTTCCCACAATATGTGATTTGTTGACCTTCACCTTTGACCTCAAAACTAGTAAAGGTCTTCCTTTTGTTATACAGATTTTAGTTCAAGTGTTGATAATGATGCACAAGATGATGTTTACATGTGTTTGTAGGTAATGTATGCCTATGTGCCAGATGTCCTTTCCTGGTGGTTTGTAGGATAGTGTTGATTTCATCGTATAGAATGTCAAATACCCTACCAATTCCTCCAGATATATCGGAGGAATCGGATCATCGCTTGTGGATTGGAAATCTAGACTCCAGACTGACAGAGTATGGGTTTGATAGAATCTATTGTTTGATGTTTACAAAATCTTGTTGCTATTAGTAACTATCAACAAGGGTACATTATGTAGCAGAGTTAATTACTGGTATAACAATACACTTTTATGCAATTGAAACAATAAAATATAGACTTTTGATAATCACATGCTTTTTAGAAACACATTGCAATATTACAATTAAAGAAGTCTTTTTAGGTTACTTGAATGACTCTGGGTTTTGTTGTCATGTGTCAGCTATAAAATTTTGGAACAGTTTCTTCTCTTGAATAGCTGAACAAATATTGGTTTATAATATCTATGGGTCAAGGGGAACAAAAATTGTGAATTTCATTGGGCCTGAAGGGTGTGGCCAAAATCATCAAAATTATATATGTATAAATGTAAATGTTAAAAAAATCTTCTTTACTCCTGAGCATCAAGCAGTTGGCATGATCATAATGAACAGCCATATATTGAAAATGCATGACAGTAAAACACACTTATAACAAATGTGTATATTATAGCAAATGCATGCTTGTTGCAAAGAGATATTTATTACCCAATGAGGGAAAATTAACAAAAGTTTATCAGATATTCTCTGGTAATGAAGTTTGGCTTATGATGAACTGGGTTTTTTTTTCTTTTTGCTGCCCCTGGAGGTTTTTGCTATAACTGTGTTTTACTGTTACTAACAGTGTATCTTAGAAAATCTTCATATTTACCTCTGGACATCAAGAAGGCAAAATGTTTGCTTGATTATATGTATAATGGGCATAGAATGGGCATAGAATCCTGTACCAAAATTGTGAAATTCACGACCCTAGGGTTCAGGTACCAGGGTACCAGGGTGGGACTCTAGAAGGGGTTCAAAAGTTGCAGTAATTTTGTTCTTGTAATCAATGTTTAACATAATCCATTGTTTACAGGTTCAGCTTATTGAAAATTTTACAAAAGTATGGATCTCTGAAAAAGTTTGACTTTTTATACCACAAATCTGGACCAGACCAGGGAAAACCCCGGGGTTACTGCTTTGCCAGCTATGAAAGTAAAAAGGTAATGTAGAATATCATCCTCAGCAATCACATTATGGACAGTTATGTATCAGTTATCATATAGTTACAGCAAACACACATATGATGAATTCAGGTTCACTGCAAAGTGAAATGATTTCCCATAGTTTTGAAACAGACTTATTTGATGAAAAAATGAAGATAATGAACAGTGATCAATCTTGTAACTCCTATAAAGAATGCAGACTTAAGACTATGGCAAACATAGACCCCTGGACATGCCAAAGGAAGGATCAGGTGCCTAGGAGGGGTAAGCATCCCCTGTTGACCAGCCACACCCACTGTGAGCCCTATATCTTGATTAGGTACATGAGTAATCTGTAGTCAAAATCAATTTGTAAAGAACAGCAGAACAATTGGTATGAAATATGTCAACAGCATTTGAACCAATGACAGGTTGTATTGGCAAACTAGATCAATATAACAACCATATACTTTGACTTTAAACAAGACTGTTGAAACCCCTGTAACATCAACTTGTTTATAAGTAGCCTGTCTTGATCTGAAAATTGATAATACACAGAACAAGCTCTTATGTATCGAATCAATTAAGAGACAAACACCATATGCAGGTGATAATGGAATATTGCTACATAAATATGGGAAGTTGATGATGGCGAAGCTGAAGTCATCTCATTTGTAATTAAATTTCTGTTAACATGTATGTTCAATGAAATATCTAGGTATGAAGCAGAGTGGAAGACTCTGTGGTGTGTTTTGAGTTCAATGGGATATATCAAATACTTCTTATTACCACCTCCATCAGAGTTATCACACTTTGATGACTACTTTGTGCCATTGGTAAGAAAATGAACAAGTCTCACAAGCAAGTGGAAGATTACTGGGACATAAAACATTGATAATGTTAACCCCCCTTTTTTTAATGTCGATCAGCAGACAGAACCAGTGTTCTAAGAACAGCCTAACAATTGGTATGAAACATATCAGACAGCGTTTGACCTAATGGAAGGTTGTACTGGCTAACTAAATCATTATAATGACCATAACATTTGTGAAATGCTGGCTTTAGACAAAACCCTTGTAGCATCAACCTCTTTGTCAGTAGACTGTCTCAATTTATAAACTGATCATATGCAGAACAAGCTCTTGCATTTCGAATCAGTTGGGAGATATAAATACCATATGTAGGTGATAATGGAATATTGCTTCATAGATAAGGGAAGTTGACAATGGAGAAATTGAAATCATCTCGTTTGTCATAAAGTTGAGTTGCTAGTTTGCCACCAGCACCTGTTTTCAATAAAATACCTTAAGTACAAAGCAGGTGTGTGGAAGACTCTGTGGTGTCTTTTATTTCAAGTTCACTGGGATATATTGAATTGACATATGAATGAAAGTGATCATTGTTGATAAATAAAATGCTGTCGATATATCTAAATGTCGAATTGAAGACCACAGCAAGAGATTTTTTTTCTTCTCATGTAGAAGCTTTTGGATGAATTCTGCTTCATAAGAATATAAAAAGAAAATATAAAAACAGGTCAGCAAATAAAGGAGCACAATTTGTGTCCATGTGAATTCCAACAGAATGTTGAAAGACCTTATCACCAAAGACTACAAATATATTTTCAATGAGGAACTCTAGCATCTTTTTGATATGAATTTCAGAGTGGTGTATAACAATAATTTTTTGGATGATGATCACTAGATATGAATATTTCCTTTTACCATTTTTGTTGATGAAGCAACTGTCCATGATGTCAAAAAGTCTAAACTATAAGTTCTTTATCTCTTGAAGGAAGGACAGAGTGATTACTATAGGGCACTTTGCCATATGGCAAGCCTTAATTATATTTAATAAAAAATGTAGTGTAGATATTATGTCAAATTCATACAATGATTTTTCAGAGTGCAGAGCATGCCATGACAAAAATGAATGGGAAATTGGCACTGTCCAAACGACTAATCGTAAGATGGGCCCACAAAGATACAGCAGTTGATCAGGTATACTTATTTAGATAATCTTGAAATTCATGCACACTGATCAATTGTTCATGGACATTCATAAAGTTCAAACAAAAAAGAATTATATAACATATGGTACAAGAATTTATTTCAGGAGAAACCAAAGTTGGACAAAATTGAAAGCAGTGCAAAAGAAGGAAGCATCAGGTGCAATTACTAAATTTTCATTATTACATTCAACCCATGATTATTATGTTGTTTTTATTAACACAATTTGCAAATTCATCATTTTTACAGGGAGCCCCCTTGTTTTTCATCAGTATGTGAACAATTCCGCAAAACTCATATCATGTTTATCCAATTCAGTGGCCATTTCTGGCCAAGACATTTTATTGTCTTTTGGGTGGCTGTAAGTAATCACTGCATCTCCTTCATAAATCAAATTACAATAATGTAAAGTTAAGAATTAAATTTCATTTTTGAAAATACATGAGGGATTGAACTGCAACACTTCATTCTGGCATACTTAACAAATTTAATTCGCAATAAGAACGTTAGTTCTTCATGAAAAGTATGCGGACATGAAGTGTTGCAGTTCATACCTTCATGTATTATGTATTTTCAAAAATAAAATTATTTCTTATATATACATTTTACTTTCATATCTGTTGGAATTCCAAATTTAAGCCCTGGGGATCCAGGTAAGAATAGATCTTCAGTACTCCATGCTTGTCAAAAGAGGTGACTAAATGGGTTATCCTTCAGATGAGACCATGAAAATCAAGGCCCTTTGTAATAGCAGGTGTAGCACTATAGAGGTCCCTCCCTGCTCAAAGGTCGTAAGTGCTGAGCATAGGATAAAATTTTGCAGCACTTCCCTAGCAATGGTGACTTCTCCATACAAGTGAAATATTCTCAAGCAGGACATTAAACAACATACAACCAACCAATTTCAAATTTACAATTTGTAAAGATATCATATACAAAATCTCTGGGAATGTATAAATATTACTAAGTGTATATGTGTAAAGTGTATGCAGTAATAAACAAATTTGATATTTCATACAACTTATATGAGGTTTTTCCATTGTTGCCATTTACATTTTATTCAGTCTTGTTCTGTATGGTTGACAGACATCTTTTTTTTCTTTTTTTCTTTGCTGTCACCCGAGTCACCTTGCTTATACAGTATACAGTAACAGTGGTTCAAATGTGACTGTGACACAAGGGGTATAAATCTTGATGTG
The DNA here is from genome assembly GCA_024699665.1 of Ostrea denselamellosa. Lineage (NCBI taxonomy): Eukaryota > Metazoa > Mollusca > Bivalvia > Ostreida > Ostreidae > Ostrea > Ostrea denselamellosa. The sequence continues at coordinate 3,642,319 of JAMZEH010000037.1, forward strand.
GACCTGCTCTGGTTCAAGGGTCAGGGAAGGAAGAAGATCGAATCTCCACTGATTGGGGTCACTTTGGAATCCATGTTGATTAAATTAACTGTATCTAAGTGTGTGGTTTGTGAAAGAAAGATTTTTAAAACAATATAAGAATAAGAGAAAATATTCTTAAATGTGACAAAAAGTTAACGCCAAATTCCAACAAGGCATGCATATCAGAAAATGTATGACCTGCCCTACCTGTAATGAAAACTACATCGGACAAACTGGCAAACTTAACGCACGTGTGCGCGTCCACAAACAACAAATTCGCGACCCAAGTACCAGAAATTCACCATGTTCCGAACAGTTTAACTGTGGTCATGGAAATTTCAACACATTTCCATTTTATAAAATGTATAACAACTGTGAAATTTCTAGAGTCACAAAAGTGGATTACTTTATAAAATTGTTTAATCCCAAACTTTATAGAAAGTAATTGTTTAAATTTGTAACTAGATTTTACTGAAATATATTAATTAATTTTCCAGTATTGTCTAATCGTGTGTATTATAACATTACCGTTGTAATTTATTATAATGTCACAAAGGACAATCGTCATATGTTGACATTAATAAACAATTAAATTTCATTTTATAACTGTCTGAAGAGGCAATAAAACCGAAAGCGCTTACAGTGGAATGTAATTAATTCAAGTTTTGTGTTTCTTAACTTTTATTATTGGATAAATACTGGATTGGTTTTTTTTTGTTTTTGTTTTTACAAATTACACACACACATATATATAGACACTCAAACACATACATGTATGCACAACTACAGAAAATACCTGTCATACTGTATATGTCTCACTGTAGAAATAAAAGGAATTTTTTTTTCTGTATTAATAATGATAAATATGGGCCAGGGGTAACCACAAAGCTAAAGTTGATCTATATCAGGCTTTAAACATAATAAGTAAGGTTTTTGTTTTTTTGGTTTTTTATGACATTGCAAGATTCAAAATGAAAAGGAGTATAATACCTTAAGACATTTTGACCAATCAAGGTACCAATGTACCAAGTGTAATGTCCGTCCTGTAAGGGTTCACAAGATATTGAGTAGACAGTATTTTCATATGTCCAAAGCCCTGTGGGGATCTGGGCTCGTAGAATTGATCCTCAGTATCCTTGCTCGTCATAAGAGGCAACTAAATGGTTTGGTCCATTGGATGAGACTGCAAAAGCCGAGGTCCAGTGTCACAAAAAAAATCCCTCCCTGCTTAGAGGCCATAAGCACCAAGCACAGGCCTAAATTTTGCAGCCCTTCACTGGCAATGGTGACGTCTCCACACGGGTGGAAAATTCTCGAACAGGATGTTAAACAATATATAATCAATCTTATGTCCAAAGTAGCTTGATCCAGGTCCTCTTAAAATAGTGGTTAGTTTGTTGGGCCATTATTGGTGTTCAGAACTTCTGAGTCTCATTTCTGTATTAGCAAGGTGATTTGTGATCTTCATATAGCGTTATGAAAAATATGATAAATATTCAAGTTATAAATTCTGATTTGAATATCATCTCATCAAATGAATGGTTGCAACAGGCATATTATGTACATTTCCAGTACTCGTTTCAAGGGAGGCATAAAAAATTCATATACATGTATTCCTATGCAAGACTGTGGCCCCACTCGTGCCTCAGGGTTTGTGATAGGAAATATAAATCCAATTAATACTAGAGTATTTGATGAACTGTACCCTTGATCTTCAGGAGGAAAAAAGATTTCAATGTATTTCTCTGTAAAACTTTTTAAAAATTCCTATGCAGCCCCAGCCAGGGAATCATAATATGAACAAACCTGAATCTATACTATACAAGGATGCTTTCATTTAAAATTAATTTTGCGATTTCAAATGTTTAATGGACATGTATGCTCTATATATACAAATTTAAATGCTATTATAGTTTTGGGGGTTTTTTTCCAATCATTTTCAGACTTTTCAAACTCATGGATTTTCAGGTTAGGTTTAATCTTCATTTTTGTTAACATTTCAGTCCTCAAAGCAAAATCCATGCAATAGAGGCAAAACTGCAGAAAATGCAAAATGACAGTGATGTAACCTGCAACCTGAAACCAGTGCCTGGCAGCAGTCAATTAAGTTTCATTCAAAGAGAGGCCAGACAAAAACAGATGGAGCAGACCAATGCTAAAAAGCATGTAAAGAAACCATATAAGAGATGATCTCGATCTCCCCCAAAACACAAACAAGGATCCAATCCAATAGCATGTACCTTTGAAGCTAGTTGTCCTGTGTTGTCATGAAGAAACAACTTCTGATAAAGTATAATGTATAACTGGATAAAGATTCTGATCACACATGTGCATTTTCAATTTGTGCTATAGGACAGTGGAATTGTCATAACTGAAAACAGAAACACCAATATAATAGTATTTTTCTCTTATCTGACAGCATGAAGAACAACTGTACCAACTGTGACCTAGCTTTCTGAAAAAGCTTCAAGAAGGACACAAACTAACACTTATGGAAATTTAATGTAATTATAATTTTCAAACAATTCAACAATAAGCAAAGCAATATCATTATCAGCACTGAAAATGCAACACAATTTCATTCAGGAAATGTACATTATTTTGAAAAGAACTACATGTATATGGACCTAATATAGCACTTGAAAAATGTGAAAAAATGAGAAGTAAAATCATTTGATATATTTAAATTCTTGTACATGTGTTTCAAAACCATGATGATTTTTATAGTCAATATTGCACCAATTCAGATGTCAGAATTAAAGCACTGTTTGTTATATGGAAGTTGTTTATTTGAAAAAATGGCACAAGTTTGGGAACAACCTGTACTGGTAGCTGCAATGGCACAAGTTTGGGAACAACCTGTACTGGTAGCTGCAATGTGAATCTTGTTAACAAAGTTGCTCCACATTTATGGAATGTAAAATATAGAAAAATGTTTACTTTTTCATCAAGTTTTTAAAATTCAATTAAAGTTGAAATTTTATGACATGTTCTTTATCAGATCAACGAAATTCATCTACAAATCAGACACTTTGCTTTATAAAACGTAGCACTCTTTTATAAAGTCTAATAAAAAATCCTTGTATGGTACAAATTTAATCCCAAATATATATTTCATGATTATGTAGTGGAAACTTTTCACACCACCATAATAACTGCATGAAACACATTATTCTTGACATTTACATTCTGATATTTCAGTTAAATATACACAAATATAGGTAGATTTATTTCTTTTCCAAATATTGTTTTCTTATTGCCCATTTTAAATTTTAATATATTTCAAATAATCTCTTTGCCATGATAATGTCTTTCAAATCAACTTATTTTCAACTATAATAACACAATACATTTGTACATGTACAACTAAGGTGACTTGTGAGTATATCTCCTCACTGGTGTGATTTTTGAAAATAAAATATGAAGTGCGAAATGTAATTATCCATAAATGCCCTCCTGTAATATAATTGTATGTACAGTGCCATCCGTAAGTTGTAGACTCTAATGAACACTCTTTTTCTTGATGCTGAATCTATTCATTTGGGTTGATCCACTAAATAACATACGGATGTCACAGTTATTTTCTTTTGGTTTATGTAAGCAAACATAATCAACAGGGGTTTAATGAAGCTGAAGCAAAATGTTGGTCAACTGAACACACTTAAAAATGATCTACAAAGAGACAATCAACCCTTAGCACTTGCTGTAAGAAGCAACTCAAAATTCAAAAAAATATTTTGCTTCACAATGAAAAACAATGCATGTATTTGGTTAAACCACTTTAAATGTACTATATTACTACGATCAAATAAACTTCAGTCTACTAACAAATGCAAATTTTTGTATGGAATATTTAAAAATGACTGCAAACTTAGAAACTACACTGAATTCAAGAAAAAAAATCTAGAAGTCAAATGAATTTTTGAAAATGATAATTACTGTACACTATGACTACATGTAACTGTACAGACAACTAAATATCAGTGAAAGATCAAGCACATTTTACCTCCCATACAAGAAAATGGCACTAAACATTATGTGTTAAACTCTTGATTACAATGTCATAGCAATCAATAATATCTTTTAGTACATGGCAGTTTACAAGTCAAAAAAATGTTAAGACCGCATAGCTATAGGTCAGTATTCTGTACAAAATGTTATAAAATACATATACAATTTCTAGTTCTGTTACTTAACAATACAGTAGTCTATAGACAAAATTCTGTACATTTGTTATTTTATGTGGTGAATACACACTTGTTTAAACCAGCTAAGAAATATAAAGTATTGACCAAGCTCTGTTGAAGAAAACTGCTTGATATTTAATGTGGGCCTTGCTGTTTGAATTCAATGTCTTTAGCAGTGGTGCACAGCATTTCATTTTGATGACCATCTTTTAATACAAATATGCTTGTGCTACAATGTTGACCATTTCCCCCAAATTTTTGGTGATCACCAATGAAAAAGTTGCCAAAATGATGATCTCCACCAACAAATTGCCAAAATGATCCCCCCCCCCCCCTCCAACAACAACAAATTGCCAAAATGATCCCCCCCCCCCCAACTTCCAACAAAATTGCTAAAATGATGATCTTCCATGACAAAACTGGATTTCTCAAGTCAATACTACATAAATGTCATTGAAATGTTATAGTGAAGGTAAATTGTGCAACAAGAAACCAACTAAAATGTCAAACTCAATTAGCAATTAAGGAAAAATAGGCTTATACAAGTATATTATTATGTGCAACAGAAAATTTAAAATTGCCAACAAAAAATGAAGCAGGCTAATGAATTGTTATTGTAAATTTGGAAAATCCAGCATAAGTGAAGCATAAAAAAAACACTTGTATTAGTAATTTTTTAAGCTGAAAGTAACACTGAATAACAAAATTCCCTTTATGATTTGAATTGTCTTTAATGCACTACCTTCATCTGTCCTGGACAGGTTTTATCTGTAATATTCAAGAGTAATGCTGAAGTCATGAGGAAACAAAACCTGGCCAACTGTATAGCAGATTTAAAAGAAAATGGTAAAACTTCAATACAGAGTATTAAATGTCTAATTTCAGAGACCTATGCATGTTCAATCTTTTTTTATGCTGGGATAAAATCAACTTCAGGGATGCCATATAGCCCAAACCTCAATAATATGCAAAAGCAGTCTTGGTAAATGTTAAGACTTGTCATAAAGAAAATAATATTTTCCCCAAGAGATCACTGTCATATTTCTACTAATATTTTTCTCTCGAAGACAGTTTCTGTTAAGAAAGAAAATGTGTGGACTTTATTTAGCACCAAATGCAAAATTATTTCAGATTGTAAAGCATTCAAATTTACGCATTCCTCTAATTACATACCTATGACATAAAATCTGCAGGTACCTGTTGTTGCATTGATAAGGAATTTATATTGTAAACATCTTTTAAGTTTTCAATGAGTTCATTTTTATTGGCTGGATCATTCAATATGGCTTCCACACTTTCCATCACTGTGGGCTCATCAATCATGGATACAGGGGATGATGCATCCGAGAACACCGATTGGGGGTATGGAGAATTAATCATGCTGGACTGGACACTCTCGGTTGGCGACCCAGTTCGTGGAAAGGTCTGGCAAGGTGGAGAGTTGAGAGTGGAAGAGGCATTTGGTGAAAATGCTTGAGATAATGGTGATGATACAGTAGATTCTGGACTGCCACAACCAAGCTTATTCTTCAGTTCCTGGAACTGCAACATCTGATGATCAATAGTCATTGCAGTTTTCTTTGGCTTCTGTCCTGCTGTTGTAGATGTTGTTACATCTGGGGCTAGATTCAAACAAAGATCAAGGTGAAAGAAAGAAAACCTGGTGTGGGGTCCATTATTATGTGCATGGGTGACTACAGACTACTACTTGTGAACTAACAGAATGTTAAATGCTCTTTAGAAGAGTTTATCATGAAGAGTGTAGGCATTACCATAACCGGTGGATGCCATGGACACAAACTGGTTGTTGTGGTCCGGACTCTGTAAGGAATGGGCAGAATTAGCTGGACTAGGTTGCATGGAATACATTGGACTAGCTTGCTGAGTATTGTTGTACATGGCAGGTGCTTGGCTAGTCTGCTGTTGAGTAAACACCGATAGGTCTTGAAAGTCAGGGTCAACACCTTGTGGTAGATAAGTGTTTGTGAGGGCAGTTTCATCAATCGTCTGAAAATTGTTAGTGTTTGCTGTACCCAACATTCCTGACAATGTTGGATGTGAGCTGGAGAGATTTCCATTACTGCCAAAAGATGGTGCAGTACTGTAGGATGAAGACTCCATCATGACTTGGGGAGAATTCTGCATGTAATGTACTCTCTGGTAAAGCGTTGTCTGAGGAGCCTGGCTTCCAATGCTATCCTGTGACTCCCCACCACTAAATTCTAGTACAGTCTGAGGAATCACCTGCATCTGAGGTGATCCTGGAGGCAATGACATAGGGGAGTAAGATGCGTGTTGAACATCTGGGTAAACATTGGGCTCCGATAAACGTTTATTTTTTATAACTCCTGCTTTGCTTGCGACAGCCTCTCGTTTCTTCGATGGAGGCACAGCTTTCTTTATGTCTCTTTTTCTCTCTGGGGATGAATCTTCTTCTAAATTCATGTCACTGCAAAACAAAATGTAATAACCCTTTTATGATTTTTTAAAGCTAAAAATTAAATATTAATATTGATTCTAAAAGTGAGACTGCATTACTTTAAATGATTTGAAAAGTAAGACATAAATTTGCATTACTTTAAAATGTTTTGAAAAATAAGAAAATTTGCATTACCTCAAACTGACTATTAGAATTTCCTCAAACTTTTTGTAACCTGGAGTTTCTCCCTTGCTTTTGCTCTCTACAAAAAAATAATTGAAAAAAAGGTTTCTAAATAATCATGTGCACCTACCATTAAAGTACTTATCATCTAAATACATTTACATTGGCATCTGCTATATATTGGGAATATGTTACAATAACAGAAATGTTTAAGACAACCGAGGCCCTACTGTCAGAATATCCTGGGCAAAGATGAAAGTTACCAGTATGGTATTGCTTAAATGCTTCCTCAGTCCTGATTGAAGAATCTGCTGATTTATACAACCACTGTAGAAGATAAATTTTTGTATCGCCAGGCATGCATGTGTTTTTCACACACTGGGCTAAAGATTTCTTCTTGAACGTGTCTGCTTTGAAGGGATCAGTTGGAAAACATTTCCAATGTCCTGCATAAAATGAAATTTTACATTTAAATCAAAGCTAAAAATTTTCAAAAGTTCATCAAAATACTTATATTTAGCAACATTTTTTACCTTTCTTGTTTTTGTACAAGACTGTGGCAGAGATAGCCCCACACAGGTTCTGACCTTGACCATCAGTGATGACCTTATCTGAGAATCTTAGCAGGTATGTATACACTTGCATCGTATGACTGCAGCTCATTAGTCTTTGCTCTGCAGTTTCTTTTTTTATGAAACCTGCAATCAACCTGAAAAATAGTTTTCAAGTGAACAAACAATGTCACATCACTACGCAAGTTACTCTAAATATTACAAACATTTGCAATTGTAACCTTGAATTTTGACATACTGATCCCAAAATCTGCAAGTGCCTTTTATATTCCTCCAAGTCAATTATGAAATCTGCAGACTGAAAACTACTCCAGTTATCATTTCATACAGTAATTTTGAATCTCCCTACCTTAGACCTAAGAATTTTAAAACTACTATCCACTTGTTCACAGACTATAACATTTTAAAAAGTAGTTCATATACAAAGATCAAGGTCACAATGTCAAACATTTAGTAAAAACAGAAAGGTCTGGTCACAAGGAATACTTGTGTGATATATGAAAGCCCTAGTAAAGTTATGGCCAAGGTTGAAGTTTTTAAAAGGTAGGCCAAACACCAAGGTCACATGGTCAAAACTTTTGGTACCAACAGAGGTCTTGTCAAAAGGAATACTCATATGAAATATAAATGCCCTAGTACTCACCTTTTAATAGTTATGGCCAAGTTAAAATTTTTTAAAAAGTAGGTCGAACAAAAAAGGTCACATGGTCAAAAATTTTGGTACCAACAGAAAGGTCTTGTCACAAGGAATACTCATGTAAAATATCAAAGTGCTAGCATTTCTGTTCAAAAGTTACTAAGTAGGTTAAAGTTTTGGACAGAATGATGGAATGACAGACAAGACAAAAACAATATGCCCCTGATCTTTGGTCTTGGGGGCATAAAAACCTAGTTAGACAAATAAGAGTGTCAGATGGACATAACTATTATTACAGGGCCCCCACAATGCTGGACCCTATTCAGTCAGGATGACATACATTTCCAAATTACATTTCGAAAGATACTACACTACAATACTAACAAATTTCAGTCTTTCAAATATAATCCTCTGGTAGATAATATATCTATGAGTTAAAATGAAAAGGTGAATTGTGCCACAGTGTTAATGAATAAGTACATACCCATCATTCCAATAATCTCTGAGATGAGATTTGGTCAAGTTAAAGACAGCAAGAAACCACATCCAAAAAGTGGCGGATTTCTTTTTGTCATCTCCTTCTTTGATGTCCATCATTTTCTCCTACAAAATATTTCTTCATCAAAATGGTACCAAGTCAATTCCAAACTAGCAAACAATATTTAGCCATATATGCATCAAAGTTGCCACATTAATGTGTTGCATGGTGACAATTTAAAGCATGTAGTGGGAAGCAATGCACTGGAAATATTTTGACCTTGACCTCTAGAAGAGCTTTGGTTTCCCTTTATTACTCCCCTACTTTGAATTATGAGGCTGAATTTTAGTATGTGGATTACTACTGTATGTATACAGATCAAGTTTTAAAGTAAGTGTTGTTACAGATGAGTGATTTTTATGAGGTTAGGGACTTTCAGCCAAATATAATTTTCCAGACTTTTTTCCCATTATGCTTTAACTTAGGAATCTGAAATTTGATATGTGGTAACCTAAAGAGATGAAGTTTCACTTTTATTATATTGACCTATTCAAACAAAAATTGTAGTTCCATGGCTGAATGAACTTCTTCAAATTTTGTTTTCCACACTTTTTTTTTAACCATTTGATTAATTGAAAACTGAGATTCACTAACAGATCAAGTAAGTTCTCACAGTGGACTATTTTTCCAAGATTTATGGGACTTTGAGCAGACTTTACACTACAATGCCTTAATTAACTTAGGAATCTAAAATTTTTATCATTTATACACACTGTAACTATTTACAAGAGTTCAAAATTATTTCTTGGTATTACAAAAATATCCATTCACTCGTCCAAATATACATGGTCTGCATGTAACGACATCCCTTGAACACCATTTTTTTCTTTTCTTTATATAACTGGTTCTGATAAACAGTACCATTCCCAATTCCTAATACTATATATTTTTCCCAATTCTGAGGCGAAAAATTACCCAGTAGCAAACTGCTTGATTCGTTTATATGAAATTTTGCACAAATTAACTAATTTTTTTCATTTCCTTTTAAATAGAAAGTAGAGGTCATACTCATTTGTAAAATTGTAAACAATGAATAGGCTACTTGTTTATTCTTTGAAGTACCAATTATTCAATGTTAATTTTAAGGATGTTCTGACATATTTTTCTCTAAACTTATTTTTTTTATCTCCTCAAAATGAAGAGTTCTTGTATGATTTCTGAGAAAGGTTGAAGTTTTATATTGCAGTAATATTATCATATTTTGCATATTGGCCTCACTGGGTAACTCAGTCATTAGATCATGAAACTAGAAAATGCAAGGGTCCAGGGTTCAATACATGATAGTTCCAATGAAGATATTTCTAAGTCTCCTTTTTTGCCACAGTAATGTTCATTTATACAACTTGCTATACACATAAGAGATGACTTTACATTTTGATATGTAACAACTAGGAACTGTCAAACTATGCTAATTCTAACACATCCATGATAATATACCCCAAGATTTTTTGTAAAAACAAAAAGCAAGTGAATTGTACTGTATGTGAAATGTGAAAACAAGTTGTATATCAATGAGAAATGTTGTGTATGTCCTTAAAAACTGCTATTTGTTGATAAATTCACAATATGTTCTATTTTGACATTATTTTCCATAATGGAATGGGTACTATGTGTACATTCCCATATGGTAGGAAAAAAGACATAAATAGGGGTTGCTGGTAGGGGGACATGTATTGCTTTTGCTATATTTTCAGAATGCTTGCTCTTCGTGGTAAGTTAAATTCAATATATTTATGACTTATCAATTTGCTAATGAATAAATACATGAACATGTGATAATTAAGTGACCTTAGCCACCAGTTATGAGGTCATTTTTAGGACCTGGGATTACTTTCTGTAAACTTCCAGTGAATTTAGCTTGATGTTGAAGTGAAGTCTGAACTCAACATATATGACAGAGCAGAAAATTTATCAAATACTAAGGAATGAGAAAAATGTTCTTACCACACAAAACCTCCTAAATGGAATATCCATCTCTTCTGGAATTGGGTTATCTTCTAAAAACAGACAGCATGCTTCAGTTTATGCAATAATCAAATCAAGATCACATGTATAATGTCTGATAAGTACTATGCAAAACTAGAAAAATGAGAGTCATCTACCACCCACCAACTGTAAGCTCAGGTCATTAAAAACTATTGTGACCTTGACCTTTGATCCAGCATTAAGAGTCATGAGTGTCTTTCTATCTATATTCCAAACAGAAGACAGCCATTATGATGACATGTTATTCTTCTATAAACATGTACTCTGACTCTTGTTTGAATAATCTTACATCTACATTTTAAAAGCAAGCTTTTAGTACACTTTAAACCCTATTATTGCCCCACTCTCGCCCACAACATTATGGTTTAAACAAGTTTGAATAAACATTACATAAGGATGTTTGAATATTCATTTACAAATAGTAATCTTGTGGTTTTCAAGTTACAAACAAACAAAAATTAAAAGAATTTTTTAATATATTCCTATGTAAACCCATATTATCTATGTAAACCCATATTATCTGAATACTGGGGGTCATGGTTTGAACATATTTAAATCATTATTCATTATATGTAAAGTTAAGCTGCTTTTTGCAAGTTATGGTTTTTACGGTGCTGTGTTTCTTGAGAAGAATTTATTCTTACACTACATGCATTTCTTTAGAAGGGATGTGATTATTCATTTCAGCAAGCTTTAGTCTCCTTTACTGAAGATTGCTTTGTGCCAGGTTAAGCTGAAATCAACACTGGTTCTTGAGAAGCTGAAAATGTCGATAGCCTACGGACAACAAATAAACTTTAATCTGTAAATTAAAATGTTGTAATGAACATATGGACAGATTACCATTTTTATTTATAGGCCCCAAAATAAGAAACTACAAATTTAAAATGGTACTTATACATTCAGAGCACATAGTCTTTCACTTACCCAGCATAAGCCTGCTGCCTAAATGGGCCTTCTCATCATTACAAAGGTCTCTTCCTCCCAGAGTCTTCATCTTCTTGTTGAGCATATCAAACACTGTATGCCACTTCAGAGAGTTTGCTGTTTCTATTGGCAACTGAAACTGTTCATTACATAATGCTTAAAAAATATATGAATTACATAGTATTTGTCACTGCAGAGATTTTTTTTATACACACCAGCAAGGTAATTAAAGTTCTTAAATGTACATGCAACAAATGTAATTTATATATGGATTGTGACAGTCATCATTACTTACAGCATCCTCAGTGCTGTAGCACTGCCAGAGTAATGAACCATGCACATTACAGCTTTGACTGGCTCCAGTTGTCACCACAATGGGGAGGGAGATGGTCTACAATTGAAAGATTGGGCAACTCAATCAAAGCAGAACAATCAAGAGATACATTCGACTACAAATAGACTATCCATCACCATGGTTTTAAAGTTTGTTTTTTTTTCAAAAACAAATTTTCCTTTTTTTTCATGGATTAATCAGACCAAATTCAAAAGTTTAATGAAAAACAATTTTTGATCATAAAGGTGAAAGATAAAATAGCTTTCCCTATATCATCATGCATTTTTTGACAAAATTTATAAAATCATAGTAATTCAAATTCTACTTTTTGTGCAGAGCAAAAAAGGTAGTTTTTCAAAGACAAGAAATCCAAATCCTACCCCACTCAAAGTTTACTTACTGCAACAGATATTTCCTGTTCTGCAATCTTGACCCTTGTTGTGAAAACAATCCTAAATTTATCCTCACAAACTTGTACATCTGGCTTTCTCTCAAACTTTTCAATTTCCATCTTTTTGAAGGATGCTAAAGCTTTCTTTTTTTCAAATGTTGACTCATCAGTTTTGGACTTCAGCTTAATCTCACAAAAGCTGTCCCACTTATTACTATGAAACTTCTCATTGACCTCAGACTCATTACAAAATTGTGCTATCACTTTCCCTTTACAGTCAATGTTATCACAGGCTAGAAGTCTGAAAATAAAGAGAAATATTCAAATTACAAAACAAAAAATTTTTTTTTTATGCAAGAGGCCCATAGACCCAATGGTTACCCGAGTAACACAAAGGAACTCTTCAATGGAAACGTCAGACAAGTTGTTGACTAGTTTTAAAATATAAAAAATGTCCTTGGTTTTCCAGATTCAGGTTTTTTTTTCCAGATATCCAAAATTTGAAAAATGCATGTACAGTATTTTCATTATATGAAGCCTTAGTAACTACTCTACAGACCATGAATACCTCAATTTTATTATCATTTTTGTCTCAATACACCAAATAGGATGATTTACTAGATAAGTATCATCATTTCTTTATCTATTCCACTCTGTTCTACAGCCTGGACATCTGGTGCAACAGTAGGGAATTTCTCAATTTTGAACCATAAAGCAGAGGCATCCTTGCTCATCATACCTATACACAGATTGTCTCTAGGTATCTCTGATTGAAGATTGCATGACTTTTCGAGGTTCTGTCTTTATACTAACCACCAGATCCTCTACTCTAGCAGCCATGAATGTCATAATTTTGTTCGAAGCATCTCAAATCATTATAACTACAATGTATGTATTCAGTTTGGTTGTTTGATGTCCAGGAGTTAAGGACATACACAACATTTCTCAATAATATACAATTTTTTGTGACATTTGGGGTACAATTCACTAGCATCCTATCTGTTTCTACTACAAAAAATTGTTGTATACTACCAGGTTAAATTTGTTTTAAAGTTTCATAGTTTGATAGTTCTTGATTGTGGCAAGTAAAAATGTCAGCTCTTATGTATTACTAAAGGTTATCTATATGGACACTACTAAATTAATGTAGCAAAGGCAGGGACAAGAAGAAGGTTTTGTGAAAACACTGATGTCCCTGGATTACAACAAAGTGGAACTGTAAGACATAATACTGTACTTGAAACTTTTGTAGCACTACTGAGAATGTGAAGTAATTTTCATTTTTTTCACCTTTTAAAAGCAATGCCTTGGGATTTATAAGAGATGGTTTACATTAGAATTTTCTAAAAGTAGGTTTCAGGTCAATGTAAAGGTCACCATGTCAAAGATTTTGGTGTCAATGAAAAGGTCTTGCCACAAGGAATACACATACCAAATAGGAAAGGTCTACCTCTTTCAGTGTAAAAGACATAACCAAGGTTAAAGTTTTTTGAAAATTTCAAAAAACCAGATCTATGGTCAAGGTCAATAAATCTGGTATCGCTGGAAAGGTCTTCTCACAAAAAATGCACATGCTTAATATAATAACAGTACTTCTTATGATTTGAAAGATATGGGTTATATCAGAATTTTTCTAAAAGTAAGTCAAAGATCAATATAATGATTATCAGGTCAAAGACTTTGGTGTCAGTGGAAAGGTCTTACCACAAGGAAACACATATCAAATAAGAAAGGTCTATCTCTTATGGTGTACAAGATATAACCAAGGTTAAAGTTTTTTGCCACAGACAGATTGGCAGACATAAAGACGGAGACGCCAAAAACTACATGCCCCTGAATCTTCTAATTTGGGAGCAAAAATCTTGGATTAATTGAGGATCAAACCAGTACCCTTACATTACTAGATAAGTGATCGAACCACTAAGCTAACCAAGCTAACATACAAAGTATGATACTACATTACTACACTATAAAATATATTTTGGAAATCATAGAAAAACTTTTCATATAGAAGAGATGAAAATATAATTTTAGAAAACAAAATGACCTTAAGAAGATCTTTTAAGAAATAAAACATTTTCAATAAGTTCATTAAACTGTGAAATTCTCTGGTCAGAGTTTCAGTGCTAGGGTGGTGCTTTGTAACTTATCTTGCTACTGGTAGTTTTTCTGTTACCATTAATGATTGGAATCAATGAGAATTTCATAACTGATGATTGGAGAAAGACAAATTTCCACTTGGAACATCTAAAATAGTGCTCTTATGTTAATTACCATCACTCTTTGATAAAAGTCTGAAAGTATTGCTTCAACAATATGTGACATTCTGAATGTGGTCTCACCCTTTGTCAGGAGACCAGAGGCTTACAAAACTACACAAGTATTTTATACATGCTATTTTGAACACTTCTAGACTCTATTGTGGTCCAATATCCACCTCATACAATCTATGATTTTTACAAAAATTATCATGCTTGCTTACCTCACGGAGGCAAAGAACTTGGGACATCGGAATTTCTGACCGCCTGTTTCCTCTCCGGTATTATCGGTTTCTTTGTTTCTCTTCTTGGATCCCAGTTCAACTTTAATAATATGTTTCTGCTGCTCTGTCACCAAAAAGGAACTGTTGAAACAATTTTAAATTTATTAAAATCTTAATACACTTTCCCCTCTCTCCTATTCAAGAATGCTTAGTATGTCAATTTTTTTCACTGAAATTGGCCATGTAATTCGTAAAAAAAATTCAAATGCTAAAAGTTTGAAGACACCTACCTGACAAATAAACTTTGAATAAATTGATCAAAAAAGTTCACTTGGATTTATAATCGGCTAATAATTTTTTTAAAAGTAGATTTAGTACACACATCCCTCTCACCTCTGTAGAAGCCTTTCAAAGCAACTTTTGAGAGCACAGCTGAAGTTAAGCATGATTTCAGGTCCTGTTAACAATTCAAGCTTAGGCAGAGCATATTGAAGAATATCATACAATATCTGGCCCAGCCAGGAAAACCTGGAAAGAGAACATTTTAGATAAAATAAAGTGGTAAATATTCAGTTCATAACATAATTTGTGTTGATGATGGAGCTAATCTCTGATTCTACGAACATGCAGATGCACATATGAGGTATTAATTGATTTACAGTATCATTTCAATATATATATATCCTTATAAATTTGAAATAATACAAATACACAATCAGTGACATACCTACTCTCTATTTTAGTGTTCAACATACAGTAACATATTTTCTCTCTACTTCAGCATTCAACACCTAGTGACATACCCACTCTTTACTTCAGTGTTCAATATTAAGTGACATAATCTCTATTTACTTTGGTGTTCATCATTAAGTGACATACCCTCTCTCTACTTCGGTGGGAATTGGTGGTCTATGGTCCACCAAATCAACATAAAACAACTGTAGCTGCTTCTTGAAATCTGCCATCTTCCCTTTGAGAATAACCTCAGCCTCCATAGCCTTTGTCTGTATTTCTTGCAGGTTATTGAGGATCTCCTGATGAAGGTCCTATAATTTTACAACAACTACCAATTATAATTCTTGTTAGAAATTAAAATTCTAAGCATATGTAATTCTTAGCAATACAATTAATATGCATTATGATATCAAAATTTGTTATTACAAATATCCTTTTATTACAAAACAGTAATTCTGACTCATCCCCAGGATAAACACAATCAACAAGAGGCCCAAAGGGAAAAGATCCTGCTCATCCAAATTCACGACTCACAACTTTAATATTGGAAAGATTCTACAAGATTCTAACATGTAAGCTACCCATTCTATGTCACTGTAGATGCTTGATTATTTTGTCAAATTGCATAGTCCTGTTGATAAAACAATTTTTGATAATTTTTATGTACATTATAAACCATTTTTGTCTCGTGTAGAGGCCCCACCTTTTGCCTGGAGAAGGAATAAAGTTGAATATTTTAGATTTTTTTAATGTACTCTACATGAGGATGCATGCATATTTAATTTACCAAGATACATAGCCAAATTGTATGCATCTTGTATTTAACAAATTCTCCCCTTGTGGCTTTTGAACCAAGGAATTTTAGGAATTTTTCCTATTTCATAATTGAATCATAATGCTGTAGATAAATTTTATGGAAAAATTATTTATCACATCACTTAGCAACATCATACTGTATCATAATTTTATAACAGATCAACAAAACTACACATTACCCACTCCCACAAATATATATGGATACAATCCTATATCTCAGATGAGCTATTACGAAGAAATTCTAATTACATGTACACAGTGTATATTGAAAGACCTGCAGTTTTTGCAAAAGATACTGGCCCATCAAACCAGTGACAAATGACACTTCATTCTAAAATGGTTGAGGCCATGGAAAATTGGCCCAAAACATCATCTGAATTCACCTAAACTGTAGTTTATTTTTCTGGTCCAACAAATTTGATTCCATTCTACTTGTTCCTTTAGGATATAAGTAAGACTAAATGTCCAATGTGATTCTATTTCCTTGCACAGACTGGTAGGTCATATTCTTGTCGCTTTGCGGTTAAGAGATATGTTCTTGATGACCATGTTTTTTGTGTTAACAGGATATATACGCTTTACATTATAATTGATCATTAATGGGAAATAGTCTATTAAATACAACACACCTCTTGACAACAAGTGTCAAGATACATAGCTGTATATCAAACAGGAAATGTTCGTTATCAGCAATTCACAGACTAAAGATTGCTCCAGTTCAATTAACTTACTCAGAAATCTAGCACTTATCACTGAATATCACATGATAGACCACTTACTGCAAGTAATTGAAGCTTTTTCTGATTTGACTCAATTTGCTTTCTTTGTTGATCAGAAACATTCATGCCATTGTATCCTCCACTTAATTGATCAAAACCTACAAAAATGTTGATATATTAGTACAAAATTTTTGATGATTAATCTATAATATTATAGGAAAAATGAACTGTCAACCACCCTGATTGAATCAACTCATGATTTGGATCATTAAGTGACCACAACACTTGCACTTGTCATCTTATACATGTACTTATATACCATTTTCCACACTGCGCTTCACCTATGGACAATTTGAGATTAATGGTGTTGTAGTTGCTCAAATTATAAATTGGCTTATAGAATAATATCTTTAATTTACTACACCTACCTATGACTCTTAGAGACTAAAATGGGACCACAATAAACACTTAGAGAGCTTGAAAGTTCAAGTTTCAGAGCATCCAGAACGCTGCACTTTAATTAACCTATTTTAACTTATACATTAACCAAATATAAAGTCCGGTGGTTAAATTTATAAATTCGTTTTCCTAGATAATTTAATTTTTTAAATTTTATTTCATCTGAAATATGAATGAAGAAACCAAATATTTTTATTTGTGTTTATTCAATGACTCTTCATTTGCTGCAGAAAAAAAATGTTTGATTAAAATGTCCAGGTCAGATGCAGCATCAAAACCATGATTATGTGCCTCCATTGCTAGATGCATCACATACGCTGCTGCAATTTCAAATAACACAGGACTTACACTATCTGAGTAATTGGCCTACTGCAAAAATTAGAACCTAGTCATTCAAACAGAAATGCATGCATAGGCGAAATGCTTCACCTGAAAGATGAATGGCTATCTGTATCCTTAGATAAATCATCAACAACAGATAGAAATTACAGTCACTGAAAAATGGGCCCATAACAAAAACTAAGCTGGTAACTCATTTAGAAAATATACTGTATGAAGAATGGTTGTATGCATCCATAAAATACATGCAGATGTAGTACATCTCATTAGAATAAATCTATTTTAATGGGTTATGTGATTGGTCAAGACAATCATGTGCAAAAGTAGAAAACACTTTATATTTTCCACAAACATCCACTTTCTCTTGCTTAGTTAAACATAATAATTTATTGCATGAAGATGAGTTTGAAAGATATGATGATCTATTCATCCCAGAAAAATCATATTCCCCTCAAGAATTTCATATTTCCCTCACTATCAAGCTAAAAATGTATAATATACTATACGGGGAAGTATATATATCACATTGATGATATCTGAGAAATGGACCCATAACAAAAAATAACCATGGTCACTCATCTGAAAAACAAATGGCACAGTATCAGAGTGCTTGTCCATCTACCGATGCACTATCTTCACAAATTGGAATGTAAAGTTAATAGTTTTGGTGTGGATACTCACAGCTTATCTCGTCTTCTACTCAGTGATGAGTGATAAGTAGAAGACGAGATCACCCATGGGTATCCAAAGATGGGTGAATAGTTTCTCTATCCTACTGCAAATAATCTGGACATTCATACAGATATATAGGTCATACACAGAATCCTGAAAGACTGTCTGAATCAATCATGTAATGCATCCCCTTAACATCAGTATTGCACTCATCATTCCTTGTATACAGTGTACTCAACACAGTCTTACTTACCAACATGTGCATTCATATTGTCATCCAGTTGTTCCAACTTATCAATAAATACATTGAGATTCTGAAAAAAACCAAAAACATTCCAATAAAAAAAAGTACATAAAAGATTATTTAAATTGCATATGTTAATATTTACATTTACTCTGGATTTTTTTTCCTTAATATTGTTAGCAATTGAAAACAAATGCTATATTTTCATATACCTTCATTTTTGTGAAGTGATTTAAAATACTAGCAACTGGGATGTCACAATCAAAATTCAGTGCAGTAAAACATGCTTGTAACCAATTAATTTATGCTTACTACAAATTATATTACTTCCCTCATAAGAGGGGAATAATGAAAAATTGTATTGGACATGATGAAATTTGATATAATGAACAGTTTTTTGCTGGGCCAAGAGGTTTGCTCTAACGGTATTTTACTGTATTTTCAACATTAGTAGTCATTGTGACATCACAGTGGAAAATGTTGAAAAGAGTTGCTTGTTGTTTTCCCAAAGCTGAATAACAAAATTCATTGCAATCAACTTAACATTGTATGTAACAAAGTAAATACAAAAGAAAATATAAGAAAGGTCTTTCAGTTTTTGAAAGTGTATGAGACCATGTACATTGAGCCTCTTCACACTGGCATACTGTATGGAATGTGTTAGTGTTCCATGAAATATATGCTGGTGTAGAGAAGCTCAAGGTATATCATATCTGAAAGACATTTTTTAAACAGCCAGAGCAAATTTTTTCAACCTAACTTGATTTTCCAACCAATATTCATAAAGGATTTGGAGGTGGTCTAACTGTTCACAGATAAATGATTGTTAGTCACTAAAAGCTCTCGTGTTTCTGATTATCAACTGTTTTTTAATAATCAATCAAGTTCAGTATTGTGTAGCTTTACAATATGTAATTTCCAAATTGATATCACTGCATGGAATTCAATACTATCAATTTTAATTATTTATTTCAAAAAACTTCAGATCAGATGAAGTGCAGTATGGTGATAAACACAATTATAACATTGCAAATCAAAGCAAGCTGAGAAGCATACAATTACATTATTCATTATTTAATACAAAATATTTGTTTAAAAAGAAAAAAGAATATTGATTAAATCAATTACTTTCATATTTACATCAATTGTGGACTTTCATTTTCTCAGAATTGATATTTCCAACTTCACATCCCAAAAAAAAAAAAATCAAAAATCAAACAAGATGTGTTTGTGAGTTGTGAAACACTGATGTCCCCAGATTACAACAAAATGGAACTGTAAGTCATTGTATTTTTTTTTTTTATTTCCAAAAACTAGGTCAACAAATCTGGTATCGTTGGAAAAGTCTTCTCACAAGAATGCACATGCTAAATATAAAAGCAGTACAGTAAAAAGATATGGCTTATATTCAAATTTTCTAAAAGTAGGTCAAAGGTAAGGTCACAAAGTCAAAGATTTTCGTGTCAATGGAAAGGTCTTACCACAAGAAATACATATACCAAACATGAAAACTCAACCACTTATGGTGTAAATGATGTGACCAAGATTAAAGTTTTTTGCTACAGAAAGGCAGATGGGTCATACACTATATGCCCCTGAATCTTCAATTCTGGTGGAATAAAAACAATGGCAATGAGACAGAACAGCAACAACCAGATCATATTAATTGATGGAAGAGCAATTGAGGAAGTTGCTACCTTTGTATATCTAGGTAAAACTGCAGGCAAAGGAAGGACAGACAAGGAGATACACTGAAGTCTGGGTCATGTCAGAGTAGCCTTCAACAGACTATCCAAGGTATGGTCAATTATTATACTTCCTGTTAGCTTGTCCCTATATACTCAATACCCTACTATTTTCACATAGTGCACAGTTATTTATAGATCTACTCAGTGTAACTTTCCTACTCTGTTTTCTTCAAACTTTCCACATTTAATGTAAATTCATTTATTCAGAAAAATAATGTGTTCACTCGTGGATTCGAAGACAGGGCTGCTTACTTGGTAAACGAATGCGCTATCCACTACACCAATGCAGCTCCTCTCTAAACGGGAGATAAATTATCTATATAAACTGAAGTTTACCTTCAGCAAATATAACAGTTATTGAGAAAACTATATGATTAACTGAAAAATGAGATTAAACTAGTCACCCAATTTTGATGATTTTGCTCCAACAGAATAACAAACTATATTGATAACACATCTGAAATATCTGCATTGTTCAACAATGGCAACTTCATTTCAGAGTGATTGCCCTTTGCTTCAATGAAACATAAATATTGATCTTTTCAAAATATATGGACAGTCAGCATAATAATAATATGCCTTCAGCCTGTGGACCATTCATTAAAACCCTGACTACTATTTTGGCATAGTACACTTAAAATATAACATTATTATATAAATAATCAATTTCTAAAAGTACAAAATTGAATATCTTTAAATCAAATGTTACATATATTTTGTTATTTGGTGCATAGAACAAGAAGATGACCAAAGGAGATGAAAAACTACACGACACCTTCCTCCACAAGTGCATTAAAAAGATACTGAGAATAAACTGGTATGTAAAGACTATGAGACATGGAAAGTTTGACATTAATTTGACTTAGCCAACATAAAAAAGATGATTCATTACAATCATAAATATGAGATGGAAATGGGCATGTACTACGAATGAGAAGTAATAACCATGCAAGAAGATCCCTACACTGGACATCTGAAGGGCAGAGGAAGAAAGGAAGACCAAAGGAAACATGGAGAAGAACTGTGGAAAGAGAAAGAAACAACTGGAATTTAGGTTGTGGGATGAAGCTGCCAGGAAAACCAAAGACAGAACAGAATGGAGAAGAATTATCAACAGCCCAATTTTCCATATGGAGAGAAGGAACTGATAATGAACACAATTTAGTTTCAGAGGATTATCACTGAAAAAAAAAATAGTCAGAAATATAAATCTATTAATATGTAGATAGATGAAGTGGAGCCAGTATACCTTGCTGCATTCCTCCACATATCTGATGATCTGATCTTGGTCATCATAGCTATACTCCATGGCCTTGGTCTGTACAAAATAAATGTACAACAGCTCTTTTAGTGTATCACACATAGCACACTTAAACTGTATTACACTTAACACACTTATTAGCATTTCACACATAATACACGTAATACTGTATCACACGTAACACACTTAATAGCATTTCACACATAATACACGTAATACTGTACCACACGTAACACAATTAATAATAGAATATCATACATAACATACTTAATAGTGAATAACACACAACACACTTAACAGTGTATCACATAACACACTTTAAAATACTGTGTTACACATAACACACTTAACAGTGTATCACATTAATACATTCTTATGGCATTTCACACATTACAAATAATATTGTATCACACAATACAATTAAAATTTTATTACACATAACATACTTAATAGTGAATCACTCATAACAGTCACTCTTTCTAATTAACATGCATGATACTTTTCATATCAAATGCAAAGAGATCTATTAGACCCCATTGAGCTTCTGACTTTTCCCTATGTAAAACATTAAATTTCCATTATATCCTCTCTCTCCACCCAGTCTTGAACTTCCCAAAGGTCATGGTGTGAACAAACTTGAATCTATACTGAATGAGGATGCATTTACTTTAATTTTTATGTTGTACCTTTATAGTTCTTGAGAAGATTTTAAAATGAATTTTTCTATATTACCATGTAAAACTTTATATACCTATTGTGACCCCAACTCATGTGGGTGAGCAAATTAAAATCTACATTACATTAGGATACTTGCCCATTAATTTGACAAATTTTATTAATGTGGATCTTGAGAATAAGATTTAATTTTTTCCCCTATGTATTCCTACATAAAAGTTTGAGCCTGTTTTGTTATCCCACTCTGGTCCCAGAAACCACTGTATGAGCAGACTTGAAACTAAACTACATAGGAATTTCTTATATTGGCCTCAGGGCTCATGGTTTGATTAGTTTGGAAGGGGATATGGCCCATCATGAAAACAAACTTGAATCCCCTTTACACAGGGATGCTCTTTCGTAAATATCAATGGAACTGGTTCTTGATGATAAGTTAAAAATGTGAAAAGTTTACAGGTGATAGAACACTGATTGAAAAAACCTCACTTGAGAAGTCAAAAAATTAAGACAACACATTAACTTTCAATAAGTAGAGCCCACTTTCCCTTTACCTAAAGTAAGTTAAAAAAAAACCTGTAAGAAACATTATGTAAGTTAGCATTTACTGATTTATTGAAACAAGTACAAGAAGCTTAAGCAAATTTGACAAGATCCCTTAAACACCAAAACAGGAGGCCCACATGAGGCCTTAATTGTCACCTTAGTATTATAGCCCATATATAGCCCACACAGGGAGTTTCATATTTCTATACATGTATAAGCCTCAATATGGAGTCTTCTGTACACATGTGTAATCCTAGGGCCTGAACGCCTGACCCTGGAGTCATGAATTTCACAATTGACATAGAGTTTCATAGACATCATAATCATGCATTTAGTTTTTACTCAAACATGTATGGGAGTAGAGAAGATTTTCCAAGATTTAATATGTATGTTTACCATAAAGCCATATTGGCCCTGCTCTAGGGCCTGAACCCCTGGCCCAGGAGCCATGAATTTCACAACTTTTTAAGTAAAGAGCTTTATGGACATCATTATCGTGCATATGGTTTTCCCAATATATGGATGATTTTTGAAAATATAGCCTTTTTAAACATATTTGGCCCTGCTCATGAGGCCCCAGGGGTGGAAAGGTCATAAATTTCACGATTTATATTCTTCTTATCCTACAGATGCTTCATAACAAAAAAGGTAACAACTGGCCTTGTGATTTTCAAGAAGTTAAAAATGTAAAATTGTTAATGGAGAATATATTGGAAGAGCCCACTTTTACAGATTTAGGACAATTCTTTAATATTAGAGCAAATATACTGTACTAAGTCTGGAATATCCAATGTGTATACAAAACACAGACACTAAATGTGTGAAATGTTGGGTTTTTTTTCCATTACATTGGATGGTTATGCTGTGAACCATGACAAAGAAAATGATGTTCCTTTTCGCATTAATATTCAAAAATCTACTCCATTAGGGATTTACCTCCATGCTAGCAACGAACTGTTTCAACAGTCTCTGCTCTTCAACCAGAAATCGACACATATTGCTGATGAATAGCTTTGGGCTTCTTTCATAGCTATTCTACAATACAAATATATCACTCATTCAGCATGAATTATAAGACACCTCTACTCATTCACTAGCAATTTTTTAAACACATTTACACATTATTTGTTGTTGTGAATATTAGCAACATTTGTCAAATGAGGAAAATACCATGAAAGCACTTTCAAAAATTATTTAATAGTTTATCATGGTTTACAGTTGACTTGCAAAACAGAACTGTATTTAAAAAATGAAACAAATAAATCTCATCAAAATAACAAGCTCTGTTTGTGAAACACTATGCCCTCTAATTACAACAAAGTGGAACTGTAATATATGGTAGTTGAAACTTCTGTAGCAATACTGAGAATGTGAAGTAATTTTCATTTTGTAAATCTTTTAAAACCAATGTCTTATGGTTTAAAAGATATGGCTTATATTTGAATTTTCTAAAAGTTGATTAAAGATCAACATAAAGGTCTTGCCAAAATGGAATACATGTGCCAAATATGAAAGGTCTACCTCTTATGGTGTAAATATATGACCAAGGTTAAAGTTTTTATTTGTTTGTTTTTGTTTGTTTGTTGTTTTTTTTTTGTTGGTTTCTTTTGTTTTGTTGTTTTTGTTTTTTGTTGTTGTTGTTTCTTTTGTTTTGTTGTTGTTTTTTGTTTTGAAACTTTCCAAAAACCAGGTCAATGTCAAGGTTACAAGGTCAATAAATCTGGTATCATTGGAAAGGTCTTCTCACAAAAAATGCATATACTTGATATATATAAAACTGTACCTTTATGATTTGAAAGATAAGGCTTATACTATACTATTGTAATAGGTCAAAGGTCAATATAAAGGTCACCAGGTCAAAGATGTTTGTGCCAGTGTAAAAATCTTGCCAAAAGGAACACACATACCAAATATGAAAGGTCTATGGTGTAAATGATATGACTGAGGTTAAAGTTTTTTGCCACAGACTCAGACAGACAGGTAAAAAACTATGTCCCCAATCTTCAATTCTGGGTGCATAAAAAGAACTAAAGCAATGAGAAAACCGCTTCATGATTTGGAAAAAATAAAAATTTATTTTATACAAAATATGTTGGAAGAAAAACAATATTCCTCATGAGCTTATAATTAACTTTGACTGACCTTGACTAGAAATGGTTCCTACCAGTGAATGAACATTAGAAGAGAAATAATTTAAGGATTGTAGCATAGAAGTCCATAATGAAGGAAATAACCCCCCCCCCCCCCCCCCCCCCCCCAAATATTACCAGCATTAAACATTTCCTCACTAGCTTGCTGCTCTACTTTCAAATAATTTACTAAGGTCTTATTGGTAAAGACCAAAATCATCAGATATTCCTTTTTTCAATTTTCCAAAGAACTTGAACATGAAATATGGTCTACATCTTAAAACCAATACTGAGTAAGTAAACATCAACAAAATGAGGAAAGACTTATATTTAGCAGAATCCAGGGATTTATGGTGGTTGATTCTCCTTGGGCTGTGTCTTAACCCATCATCTTATTCCTGGGATCTACTACAGTCTTTAGAATTCATGCCTTACTTTGTGTATCCATATGGTTTAAATAAAAATAAAAACATGGTCACAGCTTTCAGAACCCCCAAGGACAAATCTCTTTTAAAATATTTCCTCAAATGAACTAGCTCTCTCACTTATAAAGTGCCACTAAAACAAGAATATGTAGGAAGTATTTTACATATAATTTGAATAGTTCTGAAACACTTTTCTTACAACTGTAGAGCACAAACTGTTAACATTTGAAAAGAAACAAAATTTCTTCACACAAATTCTTTTATAAATCACATTAGTCTATGCTCAAGTCTACCTTGATGCTGTCATATATAACCTTCTGGCTCAACCTTTGGGTCTGGCCTGCATCTTCATGCTCCAGAGTGCCAAAATGTTCCAGAATCATGTTAAACATGAGTTTGTAGGCTGCATCACTCTTTGGATCTGTCTCATCATGTGTCATCACAAACTGTTCTCCACTTCTCCTGGAGTTCCAATTGGTATAATTAAATTTCAGATTGTAAATGTATAAGAGTGGATACATCAAAAACATCAAGATTAAGTCAGTTTTATGTAATTTCAATCAGGGCATCAAACTTTCTTCAATCTGCCTTTTTAAAGAGACACTACAGCTCATTTTCCACATTTCAATTAAGAGTTAAAACATGTATCTATAAAATGATAAAAATCATTCAATATTGACAATTATAACAAGTTTTATGCATTAATTTGCTCTCAACTGCACTTGTAGGTCATTGCAAGAGCGCAGTAGAAACTGATCATGACGTGGTATGGTCTTCATGGTCCTGAAGGACGTGGACAAACTTTTAACATGTTAAAAAAAAGCGTAGCAAGGACGTGGTCAAATTAGGGTGCAGTAAGAACCGAATAAGGACATAGTAAAAACAGCATTGAAGCAGTAATGACAGAAAAAGCACCTACAAGGAACTTATGGATGTGATAGAAGTGCAGCGCAAATGGAGACAATTACAAATATGTTCTTACTACGCTGCTACTACATCAGAGCAATTCTCTCTAAGACCCCTTTGCGTTCTTGCTACAGCAATGCAGATCTTAGTTCAACCTCTTTATGCTTTTTTTATGATCAGGATATGCCTGTGCCACATTGTAGAAGACCACATTAAGTCTGCAATATGTCCAGGCAGTGTTATCTATGTTCTGGACTCGGGCAGCAGGTTCTCACTGGGTCTTTACCACACCCAGAGAAGAGGGTACAAATATTGGATTCAGATAGAATTCCTGTATCATCTTCGTTACCAGGGATCATCTTTTTATTTTTCTGACTTGTGCTTGCTACACTCAATGTGTCTGAATCGTCCCCACTACTATTACCCGTGGTCTCTGCATTGTTTGCAGCAGTGGAAAGCTGACTCTCTGGTTCCAATCTGTTACCACATTTTCAGCCAATGATTCATGCCTGGGCTTTCCTCTGTCCCTTCTTGGTCGGCCTCTTTTTGAACACTGCAACATGTTACTCTTGCGCTGGGAGGAATGAATTAAACAATATCCTAAAGCAGTACGCCTATTTATAAAGTTTGCTCACAGTAAGAACGTGAAAAGAGCGTGGTGCAAGCATAGAAAGGTTTTTCTAGTTATAGTAAGAACGTAGTAAGGGCGCAGTTTAAATGTATAGGACATAGTGCACATGTGGCCATGCGCGTGATTAGGACTTAGTGGGAATGTGGTAAACGCAGCAAGAACCTGCCAGGGCAAACCAAGAACGTAAAACAAGCCTAGTAATAAAAATGCCAATTTTAACCACATCCTCACTGCATTCTCTGAAAATTTCAGGACGCAGCGCAAGTCTTCCTCTAGTGTGATGGGGGCTTAAGCAACTTTACAGTAAACAAGAACACATAATCACATGTATCGGAAGTAGTTTAGTTCAGGTGCTTAGCATCATATTTGAAATGGAAGTGTGGGATGCAAATGGAGAAAAAAAATACTTTCATATTTGTCTTAAAATATTAAGTCAGCAAAAAGAAAAGGTTCAGCCAAAACCCTAAAACTAGTACACATTGTACACATGTTAAATACATTACAACTACCATTCACCACAACTATAAAAAGTGACCAGCTAATCAAATGATCTGTGCATGTATGAATAATGGACTTTGCATGTGATAATACAGGCTAAGTATATCACATATCAAGAAAAGTAATACCCCCCCCCTTTCTTGTTGCGTACTTTCAGATTATGGAGTGCCAAATTAATGAACTCAAATTGAAGATATCTTTAATTATTTGAAGATATCATTAATTAAATTATTGCTCTCATCAACTGAAGCATGCATCGAATCAATTTATATTGCTCTCATATTTCCAATTGATGCACACATCAATTAATTCAATTATTGTGTGCAATAATTGAATTAATATATGCATTAATTCAATTGGTGAGCACAATGTGATGCACACATTAATTCATTTGGCATGAGCAATAATTGACTTGATGTATGCATTAATTAAATTGTCAATGATGAGAGCAATAATTTTTGATGCATGCATGATCTGATGATCTCTTTACTTCAACTGAAGATATCTATGATTACTTACAATGCTTTTACATAAGCAATTAATGCACCCATTAATTCTTTTAAAGATAGCAACAATTCAATTAAAGAGATCAATAATTCAGTTGTGTATATATACATTGAATTGAAAATATCTCTAATTACATAGTTCTCCTTAAACAAATCATTGCTCACATCAGTTGAATTATTGATATATCATTAATTCGATTAAAGAAAGCAATAATTCAATTATTGCATGAATTGAATTGATGTGAGCTCCAATTCAGTTGAAGAGAACAATAGATCAGTTATTGCATGCATAAATTGAATTGATGCATGCATTAATTGAATTATAGCTCTCTTCAGTTAAATTGTAGTGCACATCCATTAAATTGTTAATATCATCAATTCATTTGATGAGAGCAACAATTCAATTATAACACTCATCAATTCAACAAAAAATTAATGCTATCACTTACCAATAGTTCAATTAATGCATGCAATATTCAGATTGAAGATATCATTAATTATTTAAAAAGATCTTTAAAGTTGTATGGTCTGACATTTATCTATTATTTTTTGTACAAAATTACTTTAAAGCAGATGAATAAGCTTATAAAGTTTTTAACTTTCCCTAATTATAAGCTTGAAAATATTTGCATGTAAAAGAAAACAGTGAGAAGATTATTTAAAAAGTAAATAAATAGGAACCCATCAATACATATAGTTTGTTTGGAATTTCTAAATACAGGTAACTCTCGATGACTCGAACTTCGATCTCTTGAAGTTCTCAATCTCTCGAAGTGAAATCATGGTCCCAATGTTTTTCTCTATATTACTAAGCAAATTTACCCTCAATCTCTCGAAGTGAATTTTGGGTCCCATAACACATATTTCATTGTTTTTCACTCTTGATCTTTGGAAGTAGTGTATACCCATCATTACTCAATTTATTATTTCTGCTTGGACTTTACTTAGATAATTGTTTACACCTGGGGCTAGCTCACTGTGTTAATTAGGTGATTATAAAGGGGACACCAAGACAGAGTGGGGTGGATAGTTTAATGGTCAATTTAACCCTCCCCCATGGGCTTAGTTTTCATTACAATTTAACTATGTCCAACTTAAAGACTAGTTTGGAATTAACAATGCTATGATAATTTTGAGAATATAATATTAGAGACATGCCAAGAATCATTGTTATTTGTTAGGATCTGCAATTTGCGTGAAGTGACTGAAAATTGTAACATTTGTGTGGTAGTTTGTGCTCTTTGTAGTTAGTAACTGCGAAACTCCGTTATGGACAAAGCATCTGTTTTGTAAATGTATGTCTATCTTAACTGGAGAAAAGAACAAATACATAAACTTTAAAAATCTTTTTACAAAGTTCCGTAATTAAAATTCATGTCAATTACATATATCTATAAATATGAAGGACAATGTGTCAAAAGAATCCAGTATGTTGTAAATATGCACTCCGGTTGTGTTGCTATAAAATCTGAACCATAATGTCGGACCTTTAATTTCCGGATTTTTGTCAACTTTGATCACTCGAACTCTCAATCTCTCAAAGTTTTATCACGGTCCCTTCAACTTTGAGTTATTGAGAGTCACCTGTAGCCCCGCACACATCAGTAAAATCCCAGCATGATGTATATAACTCAGACTCTGGGTTAGTAAGAGAGTAAAACAATTACTAAGAGGTATTTGATATTTTCGTTTCTCTTAACTTATGGGACATTACTGTAGTAACAAAACTTACAGCTTTACACAGAAAAGACCATCACTGATCTTACCCCTGAATGTCTGAACTAGACACGTGACTGTCACTTGATTTGTCTTCTCAATATGCATTAGAAATGTCTGAGTGACAGTGTAAACACCGATTTAAATCCATACAATTCTGGTCAAAACAGGTGAAATAATGTAAATATATCTCATAGATATGTACGTACTACGATGTAACAGTGTTTTTAAAATGAATTGTTGCTCATGCACATCGAAAGAATTTGTTATCTTCAAAAACTTAAAGTTATCTTCCATTATTGAGTTTATGTTAATTTGGCACTCCACAGTAAATTGATATATAAATTTTGATTATTTATATCACTGCATAACAGTAGGTTGTAATGATGACTCAAGAAAATCTAACAAACTGTAAAAATACCTACAAAGTGTAGAGGAAATACACAGTACTGACTGTTTAATACCCTTCCCATGTGTATAAAAACATCAGAAATTTAATCTAGCAATTCATCAATCTCATTAAAATCATATCTTTAATCAGCACCAGTAATATTAATATGTTGCTTGGTGTAGAGACATAACAATTTACTGGAGTGGATCAAAGATTTTATTTTAATCAGATTAATAACTCAAGGATATTTGCTTGCAACATTCTGAAAAATAATTTTCAAATTGGGCAGACATTATTGTATTAAAAATTAATCATTTTCAGCTATCACTAATTCGTATGTATGCAAGAGTTGTCAAAGTGATGCATAAGTTTCTTGACTTCTTTTTCTAAATAGTTCTGATATCCCCATCTGGGGTCATTAATATATATTGTCCTATGACAGAATATCATAACCCCATGGATATTTGTTTGATGACACTTTGTAGTTCATCAAAATAGGTCATGAGTAACATGAAGCACACTGTGGCATTAACATGGGATATCGGAACTATGAAAAATTGGAACTCTTCTGAAAAAGAAGCTACAGAAATTATGCTTCACCTGGGCAACTCTTGTATACGAAAGTGATGGCTAAAGTCAAGTAATTTCTAATACAAAAATATCTGCCTGATTTAAAGGTTATTTTTTAGAAATGTAGTAAATGAATATATATATATATTATATACATATATCCTACTACCAAAAGCAAAGCTATTAGATTAAATTTCTAATGTTTGGTTGTGGAAGACAGCACATCAACAGTTGGACAGAACTACTTATCTTGTTAACTGAGAATTTTCAGACAAATATGAAAGCAACTTTAATCTCCTTTGCACCTCCACTTTCCATAGTAAAAAATAACGTTCAGTGCCTGAGCTCACATTACACCTGATACATGTCATGTGCTTATTTACTGAAAAGTTGCCCAAGTTAACACAGAAAATGAGATCTCATTGGTCATGCTAATCATTAAAACCACAACAGATTCGGAGATGAAATAGTAGCTCTATCCTGTATTACTTGCTACTCCATGCATTTTGGATGAACAGTGGAAATACCAGACAAAAGTGAAATGTCAGGCTTACAATCGGTAATAATACACACAATCAGTAATTACACGCATGTGGGAAAAAAAGCCAGAACCACTAAATAACTTCCATAATTCTTTGTTAGTGATTATTTTTGCACAATTCTGGACATCTGCTGAAAAGTCAAATGTATAATTATAATTTGTATATGTTAATTATTTCTGTCATCATGTAAATCATTGACGCTGAACTGTTGAAGCAATACTCTGCATTTGACACTTTTCAAATGCAAGCAAAAAACTTAGACATTTAGAAAATGGATCTTTTATAAAGTAATATTTGACCCTTAGTCTTCTAGATTTCTAAATTTTCAAAGCTCCATCTCACTGATAATTTTTCAAAAATTGAATGGCAATCAACATGAATCCCTCAAAAAATCTGTAAAATTACCATTTTTCTGAATCAAATAGTTCTCTACAATACAGACGAGTTTCCCATATGTGTTCATCAGCTAACTTATATATGTCCTGCCACCGTTCTCGGAACTTATCATTTTCTAAGCCATAGCTGAAAACATCAGGAAGAGGTATGTCGCTTGTTGAAATGTCCATTGTTTAAATCAGTTTATTCCACTCCTGAAATGTAATAAAAAATTCAATTAGCATAAACGCTTTAAAGACCAACAAGTCGTTTACAGGAAAACTTGCTATGCAACAACTGATCAGCTGATTAAAATTGTCACATCTGTGTAATTAGGTGTTTATATAGAATAGAGAGGGTCAATTCGTGACGAGCCCCTTTGGTGCAACCAACAACTTTCACAATAGTAAAAAAAGGGAAGGGGTATAAATTGATTTCATTATATATTTGTGACAACACATTACAAATTCACTAGACATATTAGAGACAATACTATCTTGTTTTCATTTTCTTACAAGCGCTAGACTACCAGCTAAGAAAACATAAACTTGTAAACGACATTGTTGTAAAATCACATTTACCAGCAAAAAAGACGTATAATACTTACCCAATTCAATTGTAGAAAGTTCCGCGTGACGAATTTTATTAGGAAATGGAATATTAAAATATTGACCTCGGCTTTTCCAGCTCATTTTCCGAAAACAACTTTGTAAATATTGTCGTACGATTACTACCGAAACATTTTCCTTTCGGAACTCCTCTAGAAATGAGCGCGGATCCAGGATTCTATGAATCGGTAAAGAACCAACATTCCTCACATGAGAAGAGTTAATGTCACCGAACCATTATGTCCTCTTTATATTTCCAAAATTAAAACTTCAACATTTCATAGAAAAAAATCAATTAAACTAAGCATTCCATGTATAAACTCTCTCCAGAGTTATGTACACAAGCAAAGGAGTGTAAAAGTACCTAAAAGATCAAGTGGTAGAACACCCTCCCCCCCCCCCCCCCCCCCCTTTCATAAATTCCTAAATCAGCCTATGTCATATATGTATTGAGAAGTTGTTGAGTGTTCATATTGCAATATCCTACCATTATGAAACCTTAAACTAAATTTCTTGCAAAAACGCCCCGGGATCTAGAAATTAATCAGAATTCTCTCTCTCTCTCTCTCTCTCTCTCTCTCTCTCTCTCTCTCTCTCTCTCTCTAAAAACAGAACACTGCAACATAGGGATCTTGCTTATCAAGTAATGCTTAATCAACTGTAAATCAAGTACCAGCTACAGTCATCAATATCTCAAAATTCATTGAAATTCAAGGAAACGCTTGCACTGTTTTATCGTTTTCACAATGCCTCAACTTTGAGGTGGCTCAGTGGTAGAGCTCTCGCCTCGTGAACGGAAGGTCGTGAGTTCGAGCCCCGCTCGGGCCGGCCGCGTCAAACCTAAGACGTTAAAATAGGTAGTGATTGCTCCTTCGCCAAGAGCTCGGCATTACGAAGTGAGAGTCACGGGTCTTTCGGATGGGACCTTATAAACGGAGGTCCCGTGTCTCAGCAGGTGTGGCACGTAAAAGAACCCTCACTGCTAAAAGCCATTAGTGCTAAGCATAGGTCTAAATCACCGGTAATAGTGACAGTCGCCGGATAGCTGAAAAATTGCTCAGGCGACTATAAATAAAAACCAAACAAACAAACAAACAACTTTGAAACGAGCCCAAGAGACATCCCAAGTCAAATTGAACTGCTAATTTAGGCAGTTTTTGAGCAGTTCACCGATTTATTGGCAGTTGCAAGCAGTTTGACATTAAGCAGTTTATAAAACTACCTACTCTTTTCTCATGAACTGCTTATTTTAACTGTTAAAGTTTATCTATGCAGTCAACACAGATGCACATTCTCATTACTTAGCAGTTGTATTAACACAAGCAGTTCTCTTTGAAAGTGTTTATAACATATATATGTAATGCAGAAATTATATTATATTAATATTTGGCAATAAATTAATATTCCCATGGACACACTGATCATTTATATTTTCAAATTTTGTGACCAATAATATATCCCCGTGAGGATCCGGGTAGATATCATAGATCCTCAGTACCCCTTGCTTGTTGTAAGAGGCGACTAAATAGGGCGGTCCTACGGATGAGACCGCAAAAACCAAGGCTCCGTATCACAGCAGGTGTGGCACGTTGAATTTCGCCTTATTTTATATTGTTTGTTTGTAGTTTTTGAGCATTTATGTTATAGTTGTTTAGATTTAGTTATCGTGAACAGTTTCGTGATCAGCATTGAGAATACTGTGATACTGATACCTCGTTTGGACATGGCTGAGGAGTCGGCATGCAAAGTCGCGCCGGTAAGTTCATCATTACAATATTACTCAGATTTATTTATTTCCTAGTACCAAGACGTTTTCATTTACTAAGTATAAATTATTCCAAGTAGCACTGTTCTCATATAAGATTTTGTAAATCTGAAAGTCGTTAGAATTGTATCACGATATGTCGCTACTATTTCCAGTTCAGTGTTGGCTGGGGCTGGACATTTCATTGAGACCTCTACAAAACCACAGTCACAAAACATGGAGATTTCCAGTATAAGATAGTATTCCAGCTAAAGATGGGAGTTTATAATATCAAATAATGAAGGCACCAAGTATAAAGTTTATTGGTAAGTAAACAAAGTGTATTTTGGTTTGTATTTTGTTTTGTTTGATTTTATTGCTTTTTTTATGGAGGGGGGGGGGGGGGTGTACATTGTAAAAATACAGTACAATATCCTACTTACATCATTTGAAGATTCGCCCCGTGGGGATCTGGGTTGTTAGAATAGATCCTCAGTACCCCTTG
Organism: Ostrea denselamellosa; assembly: GCA_024699665.1. Lineage (NCBI taxonomy): Eukaryota > Metazoa > Mollusca > Bivalvia > Ostreida > Ostreidae > Ostrea > Ostrea denselamellosa. Next base: position 3,676,753 of record JAMZEH010000037.1, read on the forward strand.
CTTGTCGTAAGGGGCAACAAAATGGAGCTGTCCTTCGGATGAGACCGCAAAAACCAAGGCCCTGTGTAACAGCAGGTGTGGTAAGATAAAGATCCCTCCCTGCTCAAAGGCCCTAAGTACCGAGCATAGGCCTAGATTTTGCAGCCCTTCACCGGCAATGGTGACGTCTCCATGTGAGTAAAAAATTCTCGAGCAGGACGTTAAACAATATATAATCAATCAATCATTTGAAGATTCAAAAGTTAACAAAAATCATGTACTATATCATGATATTATTTCGATTGAATGCATATTAAAATATTTGATAAATTTAAATATGAACACAATTCTTTTCTATACTTTTTTTTTTCAAGCAATATAGACATCGATCCTGACAAAAGGCAGTCACCACTCTGACTGTACCTCTACCTACTACAGCATGCTAGAGGTTCATGGTAAGATCAAAGCTCCGGAAAAGTCTCCGACTGATTTCGGTCATTTTCATGAACCCTCAAAATGCATGTCAGCTGGACCATTCACGAAACTGACAAGGTCTACCAACGCATGGAGAAGGATTTTTCGTAATGTATAAGAGTAATAAGACTACTGATCCCTACATTTGATGTCTCCATACCCTAATGTTGAGACTAACCATCGTTATCATGTGTTGTGTATTTGTAAAAATCTGTAAAGTCCTCTTCGGAAAAACTGAAAGTTATTCAATTCCGATGAACTGACAAATTATTAAAATAATTTAAATGAAGCATAACAGGAATAAAGTTAAATAACTAATAATAAATAGAAACTAAATTACATAACATATATTTTGTTGATACGTTTTGTTTTGTTTCTTTTTTAGTCATAATGGTTTTTTTAATCTCTCTCTTAGTCGCACAAATTGACTACAGCTATACGCACGTTTTTTAAACTGAACATATTTTCTATGCAGTAAAGAAAGTTGTCAGTAAGAAAAATATTTATAGTACACTTAGATAAATTTAAAAAGATCAACTTTTTCTGACACTGAGGTTATTTTTCATACAATTCTCCAATATTCAAATTGATACATTTGTTACAATTATCCCACAAGAGTCTCTTATCTATATGCGGAGACTCTGTAAAACATTAATGTGGTTATTTATGGATTGTTTGAATGAACTGCGAGGAAAAAGTGTACTGTAGATGGATTCAAATAAAATAGGGAGTTGAATTTTGTTCTTCTATTTGTTTCATTCAATTACACTTGTGAACATTGTGCATAATCATTGGAATAGATGTGGAATGTCCAAGATCAATATCGATTGACATTTTGTACACACAAGGGTCAGTGAACAGACAACAGGTGGTACAGGTGTGCACTAATCATTCACCTGTATGGGTTCAATCATTCAATAGCAAGCCATAATCAGAGTAATTGACATCCTTGGTTGGTTTAAATTCTGAAAATTCCAAAATTCTGAAATTTCTATTCCCATCTGGCCAAAATTGTGATTGGTACACATGAGTGATTACCTGGGTATAGTCTATTTTACTAATGACATTTTACCTGTCTGATGAACTGCACTGTCATAGACCTGAACTTATGTGTTATTTTGATAAAAGATCAACAATTTATCATTTTAAATATTAAAATCAGTGTTAACTATTCTCTCTCTCTTTCTCTCTCCAAACACACAAATACACTCGTCACAATCATTCAAAGAAAAAATAAATTCACATCAAATATAAAATAAAAACACCCATTAAATTAAAATTAATTAAAATATTACGATATTTTAATTTTGAAAACAAGAATTTTGCACCAACTGAAATAAAACCAACCATTAAACATGTAATCTTATAGCAGACAAAGTCACAATAGACATATACTGGCATATTAAATATTTTTCTTCAATTTCTCCTTTTTTTTTTCTTGCTTTTTATCAATTTTATAAAAGATACTGCTGTTTAGTTAAATACATAGAGTAGATGTGTATCAACAACAGTCAATTCATCTACCCTTAGCAATCTATCCATTAATCTATATATATCACATTTGAATATTTATTGCAAGTAAAGAAGTGTGTCTAAGTTCGGTGTGAATAATATTCCACAGACGAGAACCATAAGAAAAATATATAAGAGGTTTGGGATTGTTGATATTATTAGAACTAATAATTTTTACAAAATTGTTTTAATGAAGAAAGGCAGGAATAACAAACTGTGATCAAACTCATAATTGAGAACTTTTTAATTTTGGAAAATCAATGTTCATATTTAATGAGAAAAACAGACTTGGTTTTAGATGGAGTAAATTCTAAATGTCCATTCAGTTTCAGTATAGTATCAATAGTATTAAAGACAATCTTTTCTAAATTTTTTACACATAAATACTACATACCAAGTTTGGCCCTGCCCTGGGGTCTGAACCTCTACTCCTGGAATCGTGAAATTTACAATTTTGGTAGAGACATTACTGTTCTATATCACTATGCCATTAGTATGTGGTTGTAGACAAGAAAATTTTTAAACTTCATCAATTTTGGTAGTTTTTCTACATCCCCAGGGGTGAAGTAATCCTGAAATTTACAATTTGATAACCCTTGTCCCAAACATGCTTCATACAAAATCTGAAAAAATGCAATTATAGGTATCAAGAAGTAGAAAATGTTATTATTATTATACTATTTTTATATAGCGCCTTATCTAATTATATAATTACCCTAAAGCGCTTAACATGTAAAACAAGGGCAATATAAAAACGAACATTATATAAATTGAAAGGTCACAAAAATAATAATCATCTAAAGTCGAAATGGGAGGTATTAGTAATTTTTTTTTTTTTTTTGTATTATCATTTTTGTTAAAACAGAAAATAACTGGATACATTATAAATCAAAAGCAAGTTTAAAAAAGATGTGTTTTTAGCTTTTGTTTAAAAACAGCAAGTGATTGTTCACAACGAAGGTTCAGCGGTAGGCAGTTCCACAGGGTGGCTGAGGACACATCGAACCTTCTATCACCATACACCCTGCTGTGAGTGCATGGCTTTAGAAGGCACAATGAATCTCCAGACCGGAGTGTACGTTGTGTGTGCTGAACCAGTTCCTGGATGTATGCTGGGGCTTTTTGATGCAGTGCTTTGAAGGCGTACAAAAGGATTTTATAAGTTGTTCGATATGCCACAGGTAGCCAGTGAAGGAATATGAGAATCGGTGTAATATGCTCATATTTCCTGTTCAGTTGTTAACACGTTTCATCACTTATCATTTTGGTCCCACTCTGATACCAAAACCCCTAGCCTGGGATCATCAAATTTAAAATTTTAGTAAACATCTACCTGTTCTTTCTAAATATCCATTTAGTTTCAATAAGCATCAGTAGCACTAAAGATGTTATTCAAGTGTTTTATATAAACATACACAATATACCAAATTTGGTCCTGCCCTGGGGTCAGAGCCTCTACCCTGGGGATCATGAACTTTACAATTTTGGTAGAGGCCTTCCTGCTCTACATCAAAATGTATTTAATTTTTCTTACTCATGTGTGGTTGTACAGATAAAGACTTTTCAAAATTGGTCAATTTTTTGTAGTGTTTGTCCCACCCCTAAAGTCCCTGGGGTGCAGGAGTCCATAAATTTACAATTTATATCCCCATTCTCCCAAGATGCTTCATACCAAATTTGCCATTGCATCATATACACGAACATGGGAACGATGATTGCCAAACATAATCAGGTTGCACGGAGACCGAGGTCATACAAAGACAGAGACTGACGCGAGTAACTACACATTTCATTTGTATTAAAATATTACGTGTCGTAAAAGATATAAGTTTGTTAATTAGGATCAGAAAATCATTTTCTGTGTTTGTGGTGAAATTATTACTAATCATCTTAAAACATATCAAAAAAATAGATAGCTTTTGAACAAGCAAAAAATGATTGTGATGTCAAGCAATATAGTGCATAATGTACATGTATTAGAGTCTAGGTGATGAGCTGATGGTAGTTGTTTTAACTTTCCTGAGTTATATTATATCCATGGTGTAAACAGTGCTAGTATCAATTACAAGAGACGATAATAGCAATTATGTTGCATACTAATTATGCAAAATTTCATTGATTTTACAAATGATTTCATGAAGAAAGTCCATGAATTCTTAATTTTTGGCTTTTAAATGTTACACTGAACATTAATCAATTTCCTATAAAAAGTGTATTTTCAAGTGTCATTTATTATAAATAAATAATCTGTTAAAAATTAAAGAAAATGAGAGACAGCCTGCCCCAAGCAATTTGCAGGCATATGGAAATCAACAACTTTCTTTACAAAATATAAACAATAGGATAGCCTTAAATGAAACATTGTATTCCACCCTAGACACAATTAAGTGCATAACATGGTACAATGTATGTTCATCCAAATTCGCCCTGTGAGGATCCAGGTTGTTAGCATAGATCCTCAGTACCCCTTGTTTGTCATAAGAGGTGACTAAATGGGGCAGTCCTTCAAATGAGACCACAAAAACCGAAACCCCGTGTCACAGCAGGTGTGGCACGATAAAGATCACTCCCTCCTCAAAGGCCATAAGCACCGAGCATAGGCCTAAATTTTGCAGCCCTTCACCGGCAATGTGACGTCTCCATATGAGTAAAAAAATTCTCAAGCGGGACAATAAACAATATATAATCAATCAATCAATCTTGCACATTCTTGCAATAGTAATAATGTCATATTTCAACTCCACTGTCTTACACTGGTTTAGAGTATTGTTTTCATTAATCAAAGGTAGTTCATTTTAAGAGGCATATAATCCAAAGTATAGCCATTACATACTATGTGTGTGTGTGTATATATATATATATATATATAATTATATATATATGTTTCTGCACAGTCTATTGTTATAATCCCACAAGCAGACAAATAGTACTCACATAGTAACTATTCCATGGGTAGTAATTTTATAGATGATGCACTTTTAAAATAAAAAAAAATATATGCTATAGTTGAGCATTCAATACCATATATTATCTCATTTAAAGTAGAAATGAAATTCAGTAGTCTAGCTATAGTTCTTTGTGCAAACAGAGTTGTGTACATGTACTTTTTATGTAGTAGGCAGGAGCTACTCCGAAGCTACAACTTGTACATTACAGTACATATTGTACTAGCTGAGAATTAATACTTTATTGAATTCATTTACTTTAGAATTTGTCTAAAGTTCTTCAAAATTCTGGATGAAAAGCAAAGTACTAGTAACCAATCTTGTTGAAAACATTTATGTGCACGACTATGTATTGTAAATTGTTCATAATTTGTTTGATACAGTCTCAGTACTTCTAAACATCAAGAATATACCATTGCTCCATATTATGACTCATTTATAGCCTCTGAATGATAATCACATGAAAATCAGTTGCATCTGTACACGTATATTATGGCAATCATCAAAATTGGGAGTCTGATGTACCAACATATAAAATTAATTTGAATGGTTCTATCAGGAATGAAAAGTTTCAGATAATCTAGATTGCATATATTGCTGCTGAATTTCCAATGCGCGGCTGTACAAAAGTAGGTCTAAACCATCCACACAACGCATGATCTTGGCCTTTATAATGAGACCACTGTCCTCGGACTGTTCCACTTCCCCAATGACTTGAAATAGAGAACCAACTACACTCTCTAATGGTTCAGTCAGGGTAGTGTCTATGAACACAGCAGAATTGGTCTGTGGGTCACAAAGGGTAGCTTGTCGAGTTTTACAGTTGTGTTGAATCAATCTGCAAAAAATTTGCATTTAATCATATTATCTAGCCAGGATATGAATATATAAAGTGCCAAGGAAATTGACAACATTTGCTATAAACATTTTTAGAAATGATAAAAATTCAATTTATGTTTTCGTTAGTATAAAGAATACAATTTACTGTATGAATTTATTTCCATGATTTCTCAGTTACATCCAAAACAGTAGGGAAAATCATATATAGAATTATATGAGAGATAATACATTTCAACATATTAAATAGAAAATTTACCCTTATTTGTTTGTTGTTTTTTTTAGGAATTTTGTACTTATTACAACAAAACTAAGCCATACAAGAAATGTTTCAGAAACATGTAATCTCCCAATGGTGCAAAACTGAAAAGGTTATACACATGCATCATTTAATTGATAGCAGTGCCAAAACAATTCAAGATATTGATGGACAATATCTTTCTATATCCAACTTGGATTGACTCTTGACCTTTGGCCATGTGACCTTAAAATCAATAGGGGTAATCTATAAATAGGGTGTACCAGTGTACCAAGTTTGATGTCTCTCAAGCAAAGGGTTCTCAAGATATTGAACAAACAACATCTTCCTGTGTCCAGTTTGACCTCTGACCATGTGACTTCAAAATCAATAGGGTACATTTATTCCTTACAATATACCAAGTTTGATGTCTGCTAAGGAAAGGGTTCTCAGGATATTGATTGGACAGTTCTTCCTAAGTCCATAATGGATTGACCCTTGACCTGAAAATCTTCTACTCATAACCAACCCACATATGAAATATCATTATGATCAAGTGTATAATTCTCAAGATATTGAGCAGACAATGTGGTCTACTGACATGCTGACCAACCAACAGCTGCAAAGCATATGCCCCTCTTCTTTTAAGGGGGCATAAAAACAACAATGATCGGCCATCTGTACATAAACAGCATGTGAAGTATGACAAAATGAAGAGAAAGTGAGGATATCTCAAATCATGAGAGGAAATTTGGCTGTTGATTTATTACGATAAGTTAACAGGAATAGATATGAATGAATTGATAATAAAAATACAAGATTAACAATTTCAAGTAGTTTTACACACATCTTAATTCGAGGTGGGGCAAGTGAATTTTGTGGTAGGGCAAGTGAATTTGACGTGTCAACCTGCCCTTGGGCAAGTATGTCAAAAATCTATTTGTCTACCCTTGGAAGCCCTCCTCCTCTGCCAAACACTTGGCCCATGGGTCCAAACTTCAAAATTTTGGAAGAGGTCTCCTATATCTCATTACAATTTATGCATCAAGTTGCATGCTACATGTTCATGATGAAAGATTGATTGATTGTTTTCTGCCACACTCAACAATTTTTCAGTTATCTGGTGGTGTCCAGTTTTTATTGGTGGAAGAGACTCCAGATCAGTGAACCCGGGAAGAGACCACCAACCCTCCAAAAGTAAACTGGCAAACTTTATCATTTATCAACATGAGCATGAATCGAATTGCAACAACTAGAGGTAAGAGGCCTTGTGATTTTGAGTGTGATGCTCTAATCACTCGGACATGGAGGCCTCTTCATGATGAAAGAAGAAAATTCTGAAAGAATTTTATACATTTTCTCTTAATCAATGTAGCTCATGACAGTCCAAACCTCTCAGCTATGGTTTTGACACCAGACATTGACATGAGTTCATAGCACTTCATCTATAGCTGGTGACATTTCTAACCGAGTGAAAATTTTCAAATGGGACATAAAACAACAAAACAAAAACTTAACTTTGGATATTTTCTGATATGAGAAAGTGATGGTCAATTTTAAATATTAGCATTTTTCATTGTAATTTAATTAGGAAAGTTTAATTGGTGGAAAGGATACCATCTGATTCATTATAATGTATAGCATTATACTACAATAATATTTTATTAAACTTCATGTTTCCAAATTGGAAAACAGAGTTAAAAAAATAATAATAGATATTTGATGTTTTCATTATTAATCTTAGAAAAAAAAAAAAAAAAAAATAAAGTAGTTGTAGCATGTTGATATCTGATTATTAATTAATCATATTGAGTACATATGTAACATTTTTTCCATATCATTTTTTTCATCTCCTTGCTATGAACATGTTGAAGAATTCTTTATGATTTCCTAAATAGGTTTAAATTTTATATTGTAGTAATATTACCATATATACTTTGTTTATTGACCTTGGTAGATAGGTGGTTAGTTCACCTAACTAGTAATGCAAGGGTTTCCAGATTCAATACCAGTTTCTGATACATTTTCATCTCCGTGATGTGGAAAATTCTTCTGCAATTTCCAGAATAGGTTTAAATTTTATATTGTTGCAATATATCATAGTTTTATGTTGGCCTTGATAGCTTGGTGGTTAGATCACCTAACTTGCAATGTAAGGGTCCAGGTATGATATCAGATTGTTCCAACTGAAAGATTTTGTCTCCATTGCTGTAGTGTCCATTTATAAAACTTGCAACAACCAGAAACTATCAAAATATGCTAATTATAAAACAGACATGGAAATATACCCCAAATTTTTTTGGTTTTGCCATGATTGAGTTTTGCCCATTGTTCAAACATTAGTAAGCTCTGTACCAGGTTGTTTAATGCTGAATGGTTTCACCCAAATGAATAAGAATAAAATGTAAATAAAGCTTTATTGGCTTTGAAATGAAACTTGAAAGTTTACAACATGTAACATTTTATCACTGTTTGTACAGAAAAAAAAGAAACACCAAATATTTATACTGATAAATTGTTTAACTAAAAATGTCTGTGATGGTTTTTGATCTTTTTTAAAATTATTACAAATTTTATAATCAAAGTAAAACAATTTTAATACTACTCTTTGTCCCAATAAACCTGTCCCACAATGTTTAATGTTCTGTTCCTGCACCATTATACATTTACCTATTGTTCATTGGAATGTATACATTGTACATGAAAAAGATCGTAAAAACAAGGTGATGAAAATGGATAGGGCATGCATTAAGAATGAAAACTCGTAACTGAATTTATGTTGCTCATCTTGTTTGGACAAGAGATCTTAAATACTCTTCATAAACTTGTGTGGTGGAATACATCAAGTCTTCTTTCATCTCATTTCATGACTTCTCCATGTTTCCGAAACACGGAAAGTCATGAAAAGAGATGAGAAAGGAAGAAATACAAAAATTAAAACTTCTTATATATGAGGATTGATATTTGGACCCAAAGATTTTGATTTTCGAATTTCTTCCAAGATGACTATCTTTCCATATCTTCCTCAGTTTGTTGAATGCTATCTTTGCCAGGAGGGCAATCAAAGAATTTAGGAATGGAATAGGCAACATCCCAGCAGAACCACAGAAAACTGACATCAACATAACTGTAAATATGCTGCATGAATTCTTCATATAACAATATGGGGAAAAAAGGAGGTTCCAAAAGATTAGAAGAAAAGCATTATCATCACATTGTCAAAAAAAGAAGATCTAACAAAGTGTGGAAAAGAGAGAGGGACAACACTTTGATAATCAGCATTCAAAGTCTTGGGGGGAAATAATTATTATTAGAATAGCAAAGGAATTTCACATCTTTAGAGAAGAATGAGTAAAACAAGTTGGATTCATACCAGGCAGAAGTACCATCAAACAATATTTATATAACATAACATAGTAGAGCCATAGAATGGAACAGCAATTAATATCTTTGCTTCATAGACTTCGAAAAAGTATTTGACAGTGTAATCCAGGGGTCTGGGTTTCCGGTCTGGTCACAAATTTTCTCTCCTGTATACTACGGATGATGCCACTGACCACCCATGCACTACAGGTTGTCCTGCCAGGTGCAAAAAGAATTTGGATTATATGTCTTTGAGGGAGAAGACAAATCAAAGGAGGGAGGAATGTAGTAGTTGAGGCTATATGGACCATGGATATCGGTCTGGGTAGCTCAGTGGTTAGAGCACCCAACTAGTAATGCAGTGGCCCCTGGTTTGCCAGCCCAAAACTTTCTCTCTTATATTACAGTGCCATGAAAGTGACTGTGCCATCCAAACCAGAAGTGGACTTGCAGATTGGTTACAAGTGAAACAGGCTGTAACATGTCGGGATTCCTCTTCTTCCTCATGGTAGAGTGGATCATGAGCAAGTCAACATCAGGAAACAATTAACACAGTCATCAGATGCCATCATGGAAATTTACAAGCAAATTAGAAGACTTTGACTTTGCAGATGACAGCACTTCTATCTAGCACCAAAAAACAGATACAAATTAAGATAGACACAATCATCAATTAGAAAACAGCAAAAAGCAATGACTTCAAAATTAACAACAGAAAAACACAGGTCATGCAAAGTAACTCTGCATCGAATGATTCTATAGTATTAGAAGGGAAAGCCCTTGACGAAGTAGACAGTTTTGTTTACTTAGGAGCAACAATCAGTAAAAGTGAAGGTGTTGAAGAAGACAGGAGAACTAATACACATGCAAGAACAGCTCTAGATTGGACTGACCCAAAGCGTGAAAGAAGCAGGGAAGACCAAAGGAAACATGGAGAAGCACTGTAGAAAGAGAAAGGAAACACTAGGGTTCAAGTTATGGGATGTGAAAGACAGAATAGAATGGAAAGGAATTATCCATAATCTGGCCAATATTCTAATTAAATGGAGAGAAGGATATTTACATGTAGATCCCAGTAGGAGCAAATAAACTACTCATTGCAAGCAGTACTTATACACACAGGTTTATACATAGATCAGTGCAGAACCTGTTTACTGATGGTGGAAATTAATGGACATATGATGGACATGAAGGGAAGTTTATCTCTACTCTGACATACACTCTCTGTTTCTCCCCCCTCTCTTTACTCCTCCAAACACCCTTTCTCCCTTGATCTTCTGTCTCCCTCTTGAATCCCTTATATCTGCCATCACAATTATTGACACATTGGAAGGAGGGCACACTCTCTTATAGTCTACTCCTACCCATCTCAATTGTCCGAGTCTCCAGCTTGTTCTTTCTCCTCCTTCCGCACTTTCTGAGACTCTTACCAACCATTCTCTCTCTTCCTGTCCCTTCTCTCTCTATTCTTGTCTCTTCCCTTCTTCTTCCCTCCCTTTTGCATACACAGAATTTATATACATGTATATATATTTAAAAAAAAACAAAACATGAGCAGTTTGTTAATTAACATTTAAATTATCTTTTTTCCCCACAAAATTATGGACCTAAGAATTAAATACAATACGAAACAAGCGCCTGTGGTACCTTCCAGTTACTCGGATATTTCCCCTACATTTCATATGATTAGATGAAACCGATGAAATACTAAGAACTTTCCCATGTTCTGGTTTCATATTTTCCGCCAAAATTTTAAGAGGAGTAGAAATATCCGTAAGCGTTGCGATGTTATCTAAAATTAGTAATATACAGTTGTACATTTTATTTACATAAGAATGTATAATACACGAACTTTTTTAAAAACCCAATATTATTATTATTATTATTAATTCGTATCATATTGATGAGCACAACATGTAATACGGAAATATTTCCGGTTTTGTATTCTACTGTTTCCTACCAAATAACATCGGTGTTGTGATTCGCTGTGAGAGACTAAAAAACAAGGTGACTGAATTGTAGATCATTTTACTCATATGTGGTAAGTATTGTCACAATATTTTGGTATTTGTAATGAGGTTATTTGCGCTGACCCTTTTTAAGCTATGGGTAGAACGCATAATTCCAAAAACAGCCACAGTTCCCATAACAACGGCTGAAAATAGTGCTTCAGCGTAATCAAGATGGTGGATGATTATTTGGCATTTTGCTGATTTAGGAAGCTATCCGATTACAGACTGTTGCTGGCGTTGAGTTCTCCTTGTTTTAAGCTGATTTGAATTCTTGCATATGTATCTACATGGAATTGTATGTATATACAAAGGTGCACAAACAAAACTTTAGATCATTAAAGTTATTTGCTTTATCAGTTTTGTTGACTGCAAAATGAAGAAGATATTTTTAGACTGTTACTTAATATTCCATATTACTTAATCAGAGACTGCTCAATTTTAGGCTACAAGATTAAAGATAATAATGTATAGGAATTATTTGGCAATTTTCCCAGAAAGCTGGGTGTTGGCTGTGCATTCAGCCATTGGCAAAAACTTTTAAAAAACAAATGACTGACCTGTAGGAATCTGTATTTTTTTTTTTTTTTACTTTTTCTATTTGAGGGCAGTTGTACAACTTTAGAGATTGTTTGTTTTTATCACATTTAAAATACTTTATCTTTATTTATCATGTTTTGTAAGCGTTGCATAACTGTTCAATAATGTGTGTTAAATTGAAATATATACATGCATATGGTGCATATAAACCAGTTTTCATTTCAGTTAAACAGATGAAAAGAATGTACACCTCAGGTTCCTGCTAAGAGAAAAGTTGTATCCATGACGACTTTCTACAGTGGCTACAATATGCCAGGTGTTCCTAGATCAACAGGATACTCAGGAAGCTATAGTTCTGGTAGTACAAGGTCTTTAACAAGACAACGTACATCTAGTTTAAGTCGAGAAAACAGTGCAACAAGGAGTTTCAATCAGAGCAGGTATTATGTAAAATTTAGTACAGATGACTGTCAATGACTCTAATTTTTTTTATCTCGCTAAGTCAGGTCTTGATCTCAATTTATTTTATGCATATTAAACTTCCTTCCAAATTTTCATATTCCCAATCTTTTGAAACTCTCATTTTCTCAAAGTACAGTCATTTAAGTCCCATCAAGCATATTCCTTTAAATTTCAGTCTTGATTTATAACTGGGGGTTCTTTTTCTTTTTATTAACATTGAGATGAGTATTTCCAAACTAGAAACATATGGCCTTTATGATTTAGTACCATGAGCATTTAAATAGCTTGTATAAAGAATGTATGTAACTTATGTGAATTACATGTTTGTGCATGTGACACCTTGTTCACTGCTATTTAATTAAGGTGTATGAAAGTGTATGAAAATGAAATAATCAAGAACTGAAATTACTTTTTTGAGGAAAACATTGACTTTTAGAAACTGGAACAACATTTTTGAGTATATCTTGGAATGATATCTCTAGTTTCTAGATTTTTGTATTAGTTATACTTAACTAACATTTTGCTACTTGAATTTGGCTTCAATAGAAATAAAAAAAGTTTTATACATTGTTTATGTGTCCTAAAAATTCATTATTTTAAAGTAGAATGTATAAGACAGTCTGGGCGATAAACACTACGACTGACAACCCCCCACCCCCCAATTTCTAGTAAAATCTCTGTTGAATGTAAATTTTTTCCCACACTAGCCCTGTCAGACTAGTATAAATTTTTCTAAAAACAAAACAACAACAAAAAAATGTAATTTCCATCCACACTGCAAACAACAGAAGAAAGTTTTTAAGAATAGATCAAGATGCATACATGAAATATGTACAGACTGTACACGAAATTGCACATTTTTATAAGCCCATTCACGTTTGTCACGTCTGTATATTAAACTGTTAAAATTCACACAAATTGAAAAATTGTACAGATTGTCAGGTCTAGCCCTTTAAATTCAATCTAATAGTTGATTCATTTCAATTAAGATTCATTGTTATAATGTTTTAATTGCATAACATTTCAATTTTCTACTGCTGGAATCTGACACACAAAGTGGCGGATCTGACAAAACTGGTGCACAGTGGTCAGAAATATGTCAAATAGATGTTTTGTTTAAGAAGAATGGGAGCCATCATTGTCATTGCTAATTGAGATCTTTTAAATTACATTTTATGAAATGAATTAAAGGTTAACAAATTAAAAGCAATATTTAATATATTTTGTAACTTTCGGCTAGCAAGACATCGTAATTATGAGGATAAAAAGGTCAATCTCCAAGAAAGCTTCTTTTATGACTTTAAAACATTGTTAAAATCTTATTTTTCAAAAGTTATGTTGGAACAAATGATCTATTATCAGCTTAATTATAAATTGACTGTATCACCAAATGTGATCATCCAAATTTTCTCAGTTCTTGTCGATGTAATATGCATATGATTATAAAATTAGAAATGATGAAATATATAATGTCTCGGCATCAATCAAATAGGTAACATTAAATGCTATATTCATGAGATAATTCTGTTTTATTACCATTGATGGAATTTGTGAAAATATTTCCCAGCATAATTTCTGTACACATAAAATTATATAGGCGCATAAAACCATTTTGGGATTGGTACTGTACAGATTTTGTAGTATTGTACAACTTCATGTGTACAGATTTTTCATTCAAAATCAGGCTTTTTTAAAGCCAGATTTGCTGTTGAAAAATAATCACACATGTGAAGATGATTTTCATGAAATACATTCATGTCATTCATCTTTGTTGGGTGTTGATGAAAGTTTTTGTTATTTTCATTCTTACTACAGGGAAACCATTTTTATGTTTCTGTGAGTTTAATTTGCTTTAATATACTGTTTTAATTTTGGACTTGTGAAATCTTTTTCAGGCTAGTAAATTTCACATTAAACTAGCCGACTGGATTAGTAGGTTGAAAAGTTTTTTTTACCTAGACTAAGATATTTTAAGACATATTTTTGTTTTTAATCATAGCAAACCTCCCAGGCCACTCCCTAATGGTCCAGGCCCCCTAGACAGTCATGGCAGAAAATTAGATAGTACCAGTTACAAAATTAAATCTACCTCATCATCTAGCCTCCGTTCACCGGGACCTCTCAAGGCTACAAATACATACAGTAGTACATACTCAAGTTCATATGGCACATGTTATGGTGTAGGGTCACTGTCTAGGCCTGATAGTGGACTCAAGCAAAGGCGGTCCACAAGCATATCAAATATCAGTGTCTCCTTGTTAGATATGAAAGTGACAGACAATGAATCACGAAGATCAAGGAACAGGGATGAGTCAAATGGGGTTTCAACATACAGGTCTTCTCATGATGAATATACCCCAAGAGGTTCAAAATCAAAACTGGACAATGATAAAAATGATGACATATTCAGCACATCAAGAACAAGTTCTAGAAACAGTAAGCATTTGAAAGATGATGATAGCTACACCCCAACAATTAGCAGGAAAAGAGATGGAAGTTTGCCTCCAATGTCCAGGAATAGTTCTCTTGACACGAAGTCATCATTCACTCGCCAGAACTCTGTATCCCCTACAACTGTTAATGTAGGTTTATATTTTGTTTTTATTATAATGCTTAGCCTTATCTGCTTATAGGTTTTAGAAACTTAAAAGGGAATTCCATTGGAAATGTTTACTCAGTTTCTTAATATCATAATAACATGGATTTTAATTTAAGTGTACTTGAAACAGTGTATAGAAGTTATTTTACAGAAATAACAATGATTTATGAAGATAATGATACATTTATTCATACTAAGTAGTGCATGTATCTTAATAGGGTTCCATATCTCAGCATATGAATGGTGGAAAAGTTGGTCTTAGAAATTTGGGAAACACTGTGAGTTGACGAAAGTTAATTAACATAATGAATTTCTATCATTTTATAATATACTCTGCATAATGTTTGATTATGTTGAAATAAATTTCTCTCACCAAATGCATAGAAAAAAGCATAAGGTACTTGTTATTTTGAATATGTTTAAATTTACAATTCAGAAAATCTTCCTCCTCATTATCAGCTGTTGCACTTATTTAAACTTTTATCAACACATAGTACACATATTTATTTTCATATTTTGCCAGTGTTTCATGAATAGTGTACTGCAGTGCCTTAGCAACACCAAGCCTTTGTTGGAGTATTTTGTAAAGGAAGACTTCATGTTGGATAAAAACACAAGCACTAGTTCCATGAAGGGTCAATTGGTCACAGGTAACTGTGAAAAATGAAATGCTTGCCATTAATAATGAGCAATCTTACCAAACCTGCAATATAGAGGATGTACATATACACATTTATATGAACAATGATCCTTATATGTTAATATTGGTGCTTGAAAATAATTTTCAGCTCACCAGAGCTGAGAATCATGTGGTCTTTTCTGATCAGGGTTTGTTTTGTCTATATCTGTTGTTTGTAAACTTTTCACATTTTCAACTTCTCAGGAAATTCATAACCAAACATTGCAAGAAGAATCCTTCCTAGGGTGGAGGGATTCAAGTTTTTCATCCCCTGCCAAGTCTGCACTCCATCTGTCTTATATTTTTTATTATTTATCTATTTGTATAAATCCATTAACTGTTGACATATATGAAGGATTATTCACAAAGAATATTATGCAAATGCCTTGACTTAGAATTACAGAAATGCTGAATAAAATAGCTATTACTTCAGTAGAAGTTTCCTTACCTAATGATGATTTAAATTTGTAGAAATTGTGATCCAGGGTTGAAGTAGAACTTCAATTGGGTTTTCAAATTTTGCATGAAAATTCTTTTTTAAAAAATGTCATCTCAAAAACTACACAATTACAGTTTATAATTATTTTTTTTTAACATTTTATGTAGTATTATATTAAAATAAAAATTCTTTGAAAGTCATCTCTTCAAGAACCTCAAGGAAATGATTTGTCAATTCATATGAGAGAGTATTATGTTGTGCAGGTTCAAGTTCTTTAATACTGAAAGGCCCAATCCCAGCGAACCGGTCACAGTAGATCAGTTGTTAGAGCATTCAATTCATAACCAGGAGGTCACAAGTTTGAGTCCCACACATACCATGGCTGCATCAAACCTAAGATGTAACATAAACATAGGTAATGATTGCTCCTTTGCTAAATGCTCAGCATTTAGAAGTGAGAATCACGGGTCTTTCAAATATGACCTTAGAAACGGAAGTCTCATGTCGCGACAGGCATTGGCACATTAAAGAACCCTCACTGCTATGGTCCTGAGCGCTAAGCATTTGTCTAACTTTGTGGTACTTCACATACAGTTGGTGACATCTAAATATGAGCGAAAAATTCTGGACAGGATGTAAAACAAACAATCAATCAACCAATCCCAGTAGCTGCATCAAACCTGAAACATAATATATATTGGTGATGGCTGGTCCTTCACCAAATACGTGGCATTGTAAATACATAATTGAAAGTCGCAGACCTTTGAGATTAGACCCTTAAAACTGAAATCTTTATGGTATGTGTTGGCACAGTAAAGAATCTGCACTGCTACAGCCTATGCATAGGTCAGAATTTTTTAGACTTTACCAACAGCTGGTGACATCCCAGTATGAGTGAAAAATTCTAAGAGTATGTAGAAAATGAACAAAACATGGTATGTTTGCCAAAGTTGGTCCATATGTAGGTTTTAATGTTTCACATGGGAAAAATGAATTGCAAGTGAGTGATGTGACCCATGGACTTTTTGTCTAAAAGTGGTGAAGGATATGAAAAATTCTACAATGATTTTATTTTCTTGATGCTTTTTAATTAATAATCAGATGAATTTGAGTGTTTTAAGCTGTGTATTATATTACAGCATATGCCAACTTAATGAAATCGATGTGGGCAGAGAGAAGTGATTCCCATGTGTCACCCAATGCCTTCAAGACTCAGATTCAGAGATTTGCACCAAGATTCATGGGATATGCGTATGTAAAAATTAATGTGGTTATAAGCTCACTTGAGTTAATGGATCAATTCAGCTTTTGTTGTTTGTCTCTGTATAATACACTTTTTACATTTTTGACTTCTCTCAAACCGCTCCATCAAATTCATGTAATTTTGAGCATGATGTTTTGATAAAAGGGATTTCCATATTTAAAGTATTTTCTTTCAAGGGGAGATGATATAGAACTGCAGAAAAAGAATAGAGGAATCATTTAAAGGTCATAGGAGACAGACTTGTCATTAAAAATATCAAACCATATTATTGATAATATTAACATTTTGAATAAAACTATTGATTTTCCAATTTTGTGACATAATAAGAGTTTAGAATTAAAACAAAGTATAGATCATACAACCATTTGCAAATGGGCAAGTTGTAGATGAGGATGGTGATAAAAATTAATTTTTAAAAAGATGCTAGATCATCTCACTTACTATAGAAAACAAGCACTTGTATGTTTATTATAATCAAGTGTGTAAGTGAATATCCAATTTAGATGAGATAGGCCCACTGCCATTACAGACCCTGAAGCGTACTACTACACCACTTGCATGAAATAATTCTCGCACTGAACGGTTCACACAGAATGCTGGATAGTCTGCACAGAACGAAACAATTCTTGCACGGAATGCTGAACGGTTTGCACGAAACGCTTCAAATTTCTTGAATGGTTTGCAAGAAACAGTAGGCAGGGCTTGCACGCTTTGTGTATGGTTGAGATGAAATGGTAGATGTGGCCTGCATGTTTTGTATATTATACATAAGTGCATATCAACAAAATATGATATTAGATTTTAGGTCATTTTTGAGCCAAGTGAATTTTTTTTTTTCAAATACATGTAATTCTTATAAAGTAATTGAAGAAAGAATATTTGACAAAGAAAACTAAAATATGTTACCATTTATTGGACTTTCACACTCAGTAAGTGGTAGGACGTGACTTGAATGGTTCATTTATCATTCAATGTTTCTTGCATGGAACGATTCTTGTACAAAATGGTTTGCACGAAACTAAATGATTCTTGCAAGAAACAAAACGATTCTTGCAAGGAATGGTGAACAATCTGCATTAAACGCTGAACAGTTTGCACAGAACACTAAGCAATTTGCACGAAATGAAACGAAACAGTGAGGAGGTGTAGTAGCACTCTTCAAGGTCTGTATTTTTCAGAGCCTTTTTTTTTTCTAAATATCTATGTTACGTCCTTTTTTCAATTCATTAAGCCCCCTTCAAAGAAGAAGGGCATATTGTTTTGCACCTGTTGGTCAGTAGACCACATGTTGTCAACTGAATGTCTTGAGATCCAATTACTTGATGGTAATGATATTTCATATGCAGATTGGTTATGAGTAGAAGAGGTCCCCTATTGATTTTATGTCAAAAGGTCAAGGATTCAATCCACTCAGGACATAGAAGATACTGTCCGCTCAATATCTTGAGTACCCTCTGCTTGACAGACATCAAAGTTGGTACACTGGTACTTCATAAGGAGTAAATGACTCCTATTGATTTTGAGGTCAAGGGTCAAACTGGACATGGTACTGTAATATATTGTCGCTTATATTTTAAGAAAATTTGCTTGATTGACACTTGGTACACTGGTACATCATAAGGATAAGATAACCTGTTGATTTTTAAATCAAATGGTCAAAGCTCAATCTAAGTAGACAGTGTATATGTTTTTACTGACTAAAATACATGTACAACTAATTCATAGAAAACTCACACAAATTCAATAAAATCTTAGAATGTAGCAATACATAGTAATAATATCAGACATTGTATCATAGGTGAATCAAAAACATGCAAAACTAGTATTTATCTTTCTTTTTCTGGAAAGCATCATATATTATTTTGGGGTTTGAAGTGTACTATGATTATGAATTTTGACTTTAATTTCTAGATTCAATCAGAGGAGGTGAATTTTTTTTAATAGATTGTTGATTATAATGTCAAGCTGACACCCTTGCACACTGTATAATCCTTTGTAACTTTAATGAATTCTCGACTGAAATAAGTATACTATATCACGTAAAGTTTTCTGACTATCCTGATCCTTTTCCACAGTCAACAGGATGCGCAGGAGTTCTTGCGGTATCTTCTGGAGGGTCTTCATGAGGATGTTAATAAGGTCACCAGTAAGCCCAAGCCAGTCACCATTCAAGACGATGATTTCAGCAAGTAAGTTGTGTTTCATATAAAAAATATCATGGACTACTCAAAAACAAAATGAATAAATAAGTAATTGATGACTTTTGCATGTTAGTTTGATTGAGGTTTTAATAGAATGTATGAGAGACTAATTCTAATTAAAGAATCTAATATCCTTGTGAGTAATGCATAAGCAGTATTGAAAGAAAGAAGCAATCTTTTTCCAACATGCAAAGAAATGAGTAAAATGATATACTGTAGAAATTCAAAACTTATATGTTCATTAATATAGTAAAATAAAAGCACATTTAATGGAGCATTATAATTCCAGAAATATAAATTTTATGTGTACTATTGAAGAGGTTACTGGTGTTTTTCATTTGCTTCTTTTTAATAATTATACACTATCTCATGAAAATACAGTGTAAGTGCTATACAATGGACTCTATTTGACAATGTGTTTCACTATGTAATGGTATTGTTAACTACATCCTAGATTTGATATTTTATCTTGTTTATGATATATAATCTTTTAGGATATGAGGCAACACATATTGCTTTAAAAAGTAATTAGAGGATTTAACAAGATGGATATTTACGAAATAATTGACCAATTTTTTAAAATTTTCTTTACAACTGCACTTCTGTAAGAAAAACTAAACATACATAGTCATGTAGAAGCAGGAAGGCCTCTACCAGAATTGTAGATATCATGATTCTCAAGGTAGAAGTTCTGACTCCAGGGTGGGGCCAAACTTGATATATAGTATTTATGTGTAAAACATTAAAATGATAATTATTTTATGCTATTGATTCTAAATTGAAACTTCAGTTGTAAATAGATATTTATAAGGAGCAAGTAGCCCTTTACTAAAATTATAAATTTCATGATCCCAGGAGTAAGGTTTTTTGTTCCAAGGCAGGGCCCAAATTATACTGATAATTATCTTTGTCATTTGAAAGACTTCTTTAATTTGCTGATACTTAATAAAAACTAAATGCATATTTAGGAAAAGCAGGGTGGGTTCAAAATGGTCATATAGTGTTAATATAACATATTTTGGAAAGTCTTTCATCAGTATGGGCACTTTTGGGACATTGTTTTAAGAACACATTTTATACTGCTGCTGAATATTAGAATTTAGGTTAGATATACAGGAACATTAAAATTATTATAGATTTCATAACCCTTTTAACTAATATTTGGGTAATTGATAAGGCCTGTGGGCTTCTCGTTATAAAAATCTTCTTCTCAAAACCAGCAAGGTTATGATTAGTCATAGTGATTTGCAAGCATCATTTCTTCAGGTCATGGCCCCAGAGGGGATGTGGTGATGTCAATAGTGGGTAAAGTTTTCACATTGAAATATGCATACTTTACATTAATTTTCTTATCAAGAACCCCTTGTCATAATTAGAGTACTGGTAATCATATTGATATGAAAGCATTTCAGTTTAGTGCAAGGTTGAACTTAAGTGGAGATTCAAAGTTTTACATGAAAATATATAAAGGAAATTTGAAAAAAAAATCTTTTCATGTGTAGTAGAGCCACACAAAATCAAACCAATATGCAAACATTCCCAAGTTGTTTAAATTCAAATTATTTTCATAAACCCTGAGATTAAGGTGGGGGCTCAAATCAAGGATCAAATTTTACATGATACTTGAATATAGGGAAATAATCTTTATTTCCAGAACAGCAAAGTAAAATTAGTAATATTGATATGAAAACACCCCCATGTTGTGTGAATTCACATTTGGTTTAGTCATGACCCCTTGAGGATAGGTTGGTTCATAGTATAAGATCAAAGTTTGTCATGGGATTAAAAAGAGTAACAATTTTATGAAGATCAGTAGGGCCATGGTAAATCATGTGAGCATTGTGACCCATGGGCCTCTTTGTGTAAACTTTATTTTTTTGTAATTTTATATGGTCATATTGTATACCCTACAAACACTTACTCTTTGTACCCATTTTTTTTTCCAGTGACCAGGACAAGGCCAAAGAATACTGGAGAGTCTATCTAACTTATGATAACAGTCACATTGTTGGTAAATAGCATCTCTATTTTATTCAGGGTGTCTGTATATTGTGTTATAAGGTAAATAGCATCTCTAGTTTATTCAGGGTGTCTGTATATTGTGTTATAAGGTAAATAGCATCTCTAGTTTATTCAGGGTGTCTGTATATTGTGATAAGATTCAGACTGTTGGTAAATAGCATCTCAATATTATGGAGGGTTTCTCTAAAGTTATGACAACAGTCATTTAAATGGTAATAAATAACATCTTAACTTTTTAATGAGAGTCTGTGAAAATTATAACAACAGTCATATGTCATACGGTTAATAATCTCGATTCCAATAAGGTGCAAACTGGAGTTTATCAAGTCATCCATGTGAAATTTTTATGATTGCCTTCTTACATACTCTGCAAATATCTATATTTTATTTGTGTTTCTTTTGTGGAAAGTACATATTTCACCATGTTTAACACAAATATTTTCATTTTATTTATTTTCAGATATATTTGTTGGCCAGTTGAAAAGTGAACTGAAATTTGATTGTGATCACCGTTCAGTGACCTTTGACCCATTTTGGGATTTGTCTGTCCCAATACCTAAAGTGAGTGTAAGTATTACCCTAAATTGATATTCAGATATAATCAAGTATATCTAGATATTTTTTTTCCTCTGATATTGCAATTATCATGTAGTACCAAAGTTTGGGCATCTGATTCTTGCATGCCAGACATTTGAATAAATTTACCAGTTCAAACGATTAAATGTATTATTATTTCCAACCCATTTGGAGGAATTTCTGGTAGACTGACAGTTTTAAAAAAAATTCTGTGATTATACTCATAGTAGATTATATTTACAACGATGATTTTTGTGCATGTATATAGATGCGCAGTGATGTGAGTATCATTCAGTGCATAACGGCATTCATGAAGGCAGAAGTGTTGGATGGAGAGGAAAGACCAGTAAGCATTTATAATTATTCATGATCTTCCATTCATACATGCATGTGTATTCTGGCTTTGATGTACTGTTTGTGTATATTTTCTTTCAGACTTGCTCCATGTGCAAGAAGAGAATGCGATGCACTAAAAGTTTTTCCATACAACGATTTCCTACCATATTGGTATTACGTATCCTTAAACGAGTTGTTGAAACTAAATGTGTAGTCACTCTTTTATGGTACAAGAACATTACCAGGTTTGTCACAAGTAATAAGATGAAAATAAAATGGTGGTTTGCAACAGTATGATTTGAAAATAATCTTATTTAAGTGTTTTATATGGGGTAGAGGACTAAAATAATGACCCTTTCAGCAAGTACTGCATCACAGTGATATATTTGGTGGGATTTATTCCTTAACAGCCTAACAGATTTAAAAAGATTTAGTCAAGGCAGATACAGCCAGAAAGTGTCAACATGCATTGACTTTCCGCTAGTCCTAGATATGTCGGAATACTCAGCAGAAAAAGGTGGGTACCAGTATAAAATGTACTGGTGATAAAAGTGTTGTTTGAATAGAACATTCTAGTAAAATGTTATACAGAGTTGTAATTAACTCAGAAAAGGGCAGAGGATGACATCAGTTATATCTGAGGAATACAAGAGTTGTGTGGATCACTTATTCTTAGGTGAATAAAACCATTGTGGAGGTGACACACGCAGTATGAACATAGATGCCCAATGTCAGTGGAAGCTGGCAGTAGAAATGTTTTTCTCAGACTGATACATGAAACTAATACTGTGCCATGTAAATTTCCCATATGTCGTAGTTAAAACCTCTTATAAATATCTAACAAGTTGCAGAACAATTTTTATGTGCCCGTCATACACAGGTAGTATTTTATGGCACATTGCATTTGTCCGTCCATCAGTACCTTATGGGTCAGATAAAACAGCACTTGTAATGCTAGGATCATCGAATTTTGTACATTTGTACATATATTCCCAATGATTGAGGAAGAAGCCAATTCTTTGTCAAGACCACTTACATCGATAATTTGTATGCACAAAACAATATAAAAACATTACTAACAAGGCTAGGATATCAAACTTCACACACATATTCAACCGTCGTAGACAAGTTGTATTGTGAGATAATGCAGTGTTCTGTTTGTTTCTTCATCCATCAGCACCTTGTGGGAAGCTAATGTGGAACTTTGTTGTTGATGCCAAGTATATTTTAAAACAATAATTTTGCATTTCAATTTATGCTTTAAATCGAAATCTTTTTCAATTTGATATTTAACAAAGTTGTTAGTCCCTTACCAGCTTTTCCATAGGGGACTATTAGTTTACCCACAGTCTGTCCGTTGGTCTGTCTGTCATTCCGAATCAGTTTTCTGGACTATTCTCGGCATTGGATGAAGATATTCAACTGAAATTTTGTACATGACTTCATCTTGAATAGTTACAGAACAAGGTTGAGTTCATTATGTTTGATCTACTTTTGACTGAATTATGCCCCTTTAATGAATGCTTTAGGTTTTGCAGACGTTTCTCTGCATTGAATGAAGATATTCAACGGAAATTTTATATACAGCATTGATAGTTACAAATTAAGTATGAGTTTTCATTACACTTGACCTACTTTTGACTGAATGATGCCCCTTGGCAAATTGAAGAAATTAGTTTTCCAAACTTTTCTCTGCATTGGATGAAGCTTTGTTTTTGATAGTTACAGATGAAGTTTGACTTTTTTTTATGCTTGACCTACTTTTGACTGAATTATACTAACGGTAGGGAACTTTGTATTGCCTGCAGTATGCTCAGAAAGCTTGTCTTAAAAGTAGTGTTTTTGATACTGTTCTATAATGAAGAAAGTGTTCGATAGAACAAGGTCAGAGCCTTTTATTTATTTATTTTTTGGTTTTTTGGGTTGGTTTTTTTTGGTTTGTTTTGGGTTTTTTTCCAAAGAGTGATTTATTTCAATGTTAATTTCATCTGCACTACTGAATATATTGGATGGGCATAATTTGCAGCATGAGCAGTCTTGTTGGGCAGGGTTTTAATGCTTCAATGTTTTTATCAGGGGTATCTCAGCATCAGATTATATTTTAATGGAGAAAATATCAAGAAACCGTGATACTTTTAGGATATTACAGACTCAAAAGATTATCTGAGTCACAACACCTTGGACTTTTAATGTTACAAATAGATTAAGTAATTATAGTATTATGCTGATATTTTGAACATTTTTCCATATTTTATCCATTTATTTTTAGAATAACTTTCATTTACTGTGGTACATTTGTTTTCTAGTTTTAATTTTATAGGTTTAATCTCAGAACTTTCTCTGGTATGATGCATTTCATGCTGCTGCTTTATCCCATTCTCTGGGGATTTTTAAACCACATTTTGAAACATGTTACATTTCTATATTTCATGAATTGCATTTTACAGGAGGAAAGCGAGTATTATACAACTTGTATGGTGTCAGCAACCATAGTGGTGGAGTGCATTCTGGCCATTATACAGCCAACTGCAAGCATCCCTACAGTGGAGAATGGAATGTTTTCAATGACACTAGGTGTGTTGCATAAAACCGCAGAAGTATAATATAGTGCAGTTTTGATCAAGCTACATTTATCTGACAGAAGTGTACAACATTTTTTTTCTTCTCTAAAATAGATAAGGCTGTATGACATACATATACATTTTGATATGTACACAGTATAATTTACCATTTGATTTCATTGCAAGTTGTAGTTATCAGGAGTGTGTAACTTTATGTACCAGTAATTTCATAAAAATTACAATTTTCTTAATGCATGATGTTCCATTGCAGGGTCAGCCCAACAAGTGCTAGTCGAGCAGTTTCATCAGAAGCCTATCTCCTGTTTTATGAACGAGTCACTGACCCGTCTCGTCTATGATCCAGGTCACTAGATAGCTTAGAATAAATTGAGTAGGAATGCACATGTTTATCAGCATTAGAACTGGTGTGGATTTTATTACAAATCATGACATGATCATCAACATCTTTTTTATTTAGCAGTCTCTCTCCAAAATCCCCATCAGCTTTTTTTTCTCAATATACTGTTATTTTCTCCTGATCATATTTTTAAAATCACTGTATTTAACTTTTTAATATCATTTCCCCTTTAGCAGTCTAAATCGTGTATTTCAGCAGGTACATGGATATAAATTTCCATGAACAGTGTCTCTGATATTGTCTATTGTTTTTATCATACACAAGGAATTGTATATGCAAAGATGTATTGTTGAATTAAAGTATTCTATGCATTCTCATAGAATTGTATATAATAAGATTTTTTGTGATTGTTATGAAATATAATTGTATTTATTACTGTTACGGGGTATGAAAATCAAAGAATATGTATGAACATTTGACAGGGCTTTTAATTTGAATATTGTAAATAGTATGTAAATAACAATCTAAACTTTAAAAAAGAGGAAATGTACTTGAAAATGTACATTATATGCATGTATTTATTATTGTTGAGATTTTTGCAGCTTGAAAAAGCTCTGCTTTATTATTGCATCTGTATTTAAAATCTTATTTGTACATTTCAGATTTAATTCAATGCTGATTTGTTTACCTTACATGCCCAAGTACATGTAGATGCATGAAATAATTTCTTGGATCATTGATATTACTTATTGATAGGACACATAAAGCACAAAGTTAATTAATGTTTGGAAGGTTGACTAATAAGCATTCTGTGATACATTATTTAAGGCACATTTTAAGCTCTATATAATTTTTTTTAAGTTGCACAATGTTAATTATCAAAATGTTATTAGATTATTATTTTCTTTGTTGTGGTTCAAATGTTTATAAAATTATAATCTTTTTTTTTTTATTATTAATAGAATAGTGATAATTATTTTAAAAAGATATATCCTAATGGCCTTTTTAATCATTTTATTACTAAAATATTAATACATGTATTCAGTGGATGTGAACAGAATGTAATGTTTTGATGTATAAATGAAATGTGCTTCCTTCTAAAAACAAAAACATACTTTTACATGTATTTATTTCTACAGAGGAATTGCAGATGATCAAATGTTGGTATGTCATTTGACGTATATACATAGAGATATAACTGTACGTTATGATTGTACAACCTGCTTAATAGTGTATGATGAAGTCTTTTACATCCAGACTATTGATCAGTGGTCAGTTATGATACAGCATGAATATGTATTATACAGTTTTATCATATTGGTGATTTAAGTGATTCAAAGTACTTGTTATATATATTTTATGCATGTTGATACACATTTATTGTTAAACATTGTGCCCTTCTTGCTAGCTAATTATTATTCATCAAGTAAGTATATTCTAGTTATTACAAGCAATTGTGATCAGTGCTTGACCTCATATATATGATTATCATACAGCTTGATTTTTAAACCTGTTTGATTTTACATACAGTGTATATGCACGAGTAAACATATTCAGTCATGAAAGTGATCTTTGACACAACCGTCCATATGTTTTGTTTTTGTCTGGTTTAGTCATTTTTACCTTTGTGCACAAAAATGTGTAAAAAGTACTTTGTTGCAGAGAATTTTTCTGTGTGTTCACTCTTGGTTCATATGTATATTGTTTTCTTTTTTGGTTTTGAAATTTGTTATATGAAGTTTTCCCAGTTTTTTTTAGTTTATATGTCTTTAATGCATGTAAGCTTTAGAAAGATTGCAGGAGAATGATTCTGGAATTTGATGAATGGGTTGAATTTTTTAAATTATCCATTTCTTAATACTGGGGTTTTTTTGGTCTTAATAGGATAGGAATTTCTCTGTTTAAAAGTAAAAGAATGGTTTTGCATACTTTTTTAATAGCCTTTTCTTCCTTAATACTTCTTCATTTTTCCTTCTAGTAAAGTGCATTTATGATCGGAGTATGTCCACTCTTTAACAGTGTATTACAAGTTATTTGGTATTTCTCCATAGTAAAAGTTGTGGTTGAAATGCATATTAATTGTGCAGTATATATGTTGTTGAAACTTACTAATGAGAGGTTGCATTCTTTTTATTCCAAGAATGACATATATACTTAATTCACACACACACGCACACGGATAGAAAAATGCTCCTCTTCAGTTTACATCATCAAGCATCTTTCAAGGCACAATAAGGTACATGTACAATATGTGAGATAGGATAAAATTGTTGGGTTGAACTCTGTAGTTATCAAAGTAATGAATCATAGAATTTTATTTGACTATTTATCCCAATCAGTGTTTCTGATGGTATTTACATATATTGTTTTGTGTGCAGATTAATTTAACTTCAGAATATTTCTGGTTTTAGATTAAAGTAAAAGAAAGTAACATGTTCACTTCTACAGATCATATGTAATATGCTTGAGTTAAGTATGTGAATATAGTTTCACTGATCAGGGTATATACTGGTAATTTATAATGTTACTTTCAGACAAGATTGAATAAATGTTATTCACTTGCCTTTAATAAATACAGTCATTAAAATATTTTCTTTTTTTCATTTCTTGGGGGGGGGGGGGGGGTTGGTTTATGATTTTAACAAACTTTAATCTGTACTATGTCAGAAAGATTTCATGTAAATTTTCAAAGTTTTTTGAGAAGATTTTTAAATGACTATACCTTATTTTTGTGACTATCTCCTTTTTCATGGGGACATGACCCTTCATTTGAACAAACTTGAATTCTCTTCACTTAAGGATGATTTATATCAAGTTTTATTGAAATTGGCCTTCTGGTTCTGGAGAAGATTTTTAAAATTTGTTAGTGTATTTTCACCATTATCTCTACTTAGGAGATTTTTGTCCAAAGTAGTTTGACCTATGACCTTGAAACTTCAAAATCAAAAGAGGTCATGTAGTCCTGAGGATGTACAAACTTTGATGTCTGTCAACCAAAGGGTTCTCAAGTGGACAATATCTTACTAATTCAGAGTAGTTTGACCTCAAAATCAATAGGGTTCATCTATTCCTTATGTAGAACCAATGTGCAACTGAAGATTAGCATCTGTCAAGCAAAGGGTCACAAGATGTTGAGCTCATAATATCTATCTATGGCCAGAATAAATTGACTTGACCTTAAGGGAAGTCAATACAAAGTTAACATCTGTCAAGGAAAAGGTTCTAAATATCTTCCCACAAAATCAATAGGGGGTCATCTACTCCATTTACATTGGTAAAACAGTATACTAAGTTTGATGTCTGTTAAGCAAAGATGTTATGCAGACAAATTCCTATATTTTGGCCCTTAACTTTTGAGCTCAAAATCAACAGGTGTCATATACTCTTCAGGTAAAACCAGTGTACCCAAGTTTAATGTCTATTAAGCAAAGGATGTTCAAGATGCTGAGTACAAAATTTTATACTGCTATGACTAGTTTGACCTTTCACCTTCCGACCTCAAAATCAAGAGGATCATCTACTCTCTAAGTAAAATTTGATTCTGTCAGGCAAGGGGTTCTCAAGATACAAACAGCACTTAGTCTACTGACCAACATAGTAAATGAGCAGGGGGGGGGGGGCATTAAAATAAAAGAAGTGTGTATGTAAATGATGCCTATCCTCTAAACTGCAAAGAAGCTTATGGGCCACAATATTCACCCAAGTCATCTTGGCCCTGCTGTTCTCCAGAAGATTTTTACAAGATCTTTCCCCTCATTAATCCCATGACAAGTTGTTACCCCATTCTATGACCCTAATGTAGCCCATGGGGTTATAACTTAACTTGGAATTCACACATGATTGTTTGTTTTACATCCTGTTATGAATTTTTCAATCATATTGAGACATCACCAGCTTTGGATGAAGTACCACAAATTTAGGTGCCGAGGGCCATAGCAATGAAGGTTCTTTTTACATGCTAATGCCTGTCGCAACATGGGACCTCCATTTTTAAGGTTATATCCAAAAGACCTGCGATTCTCGCTTCTATATTCAAGCATTTGGCAAAGAAGCAAACACTCCATATGTTTAATGTCTTAGGTTTGATATGGCCATGGCAGAAGCAGGGCTCTAACTTGTGACCTTCTCGTTACAAAACAAACACTACCACTGAGCTACCATGACCAGTGTGACACATGGGGATGCCTCTATACCAGTATGACTAACATGATGTTGCTGGAGAAAATTCTTTTAATGACTTTTAAGAAAGATTTAGTCATATTAATATGCATGTAACCTCTAGTAGAGCAAATGTTAGTTTGTTCAAATCATGGCCCCAGAGTATAGGATAGGGATTCAAAATGAGGTCAAGAGTATTTATATGGTAACCTATGGGGAAACAATCTTCTGATGACCAGCAAGGCCATGATGGTCACATTAATATGCAGGCATCATCAGGTAGTGCAGATTCTAGTTTATTCAAATCATGGCCCTGAAGGGTAGAAATGGGCCATAATAGGACATCACATATTTTTACCTGGCAATACTTGAAGAAATATTTCAAAGTCTCCTTCTCATGACCAGGAGGTCCATAATTAGTCGTATCAATATGCAAGCATCCTGAAGTACTGAAGATTGAAGTTTCATCATATCCTGGCTTTGGGGGAGGGGTTGTACTCAACAGGGGTTAAAAATTTTATGCTGGAATTTATTTAACTTTGAAAATGTGCAAGCATTCCATCCAAATGCAGATTCACATTTGACCGAGTTGGGCTTAAATAGGGATTTAGAGTTTTACATGCGAAAAAATTAGGACTCCGCATGGGGCTAAGTTGGGACTAAAATTTGGGATCAAATTTTACATGATACATGAATATAGAAGACAAAATTTAAAAAAAAAAAATCTCTAGAACAGCAAGGCCATTGTTAGTCATATTGATATTGAAGCATACCCATATTGTGTGGATTCAAGTTTGGTAAAATCATAACCCCTGGGGCTAAGTTGGGAATTATAATATAGAGTCAGAATTTCTCATTGGATTAAAGAGGGTTAAAATCTTCTAAAGTACACCATGGCCATGGTAAATCTGGTGAACATTGTGGCCCACAGGCCACTTGCACTAACAAAAGCTATGTTCCCCTATTGCACTCCCACCATAGTCATTATTTGGACTAGAATGGACACTACCAGAGGATGCTTGCATATTAATAATGACTAACCATAGCCAAGTTGTTTCTATGAACATTTTTAGTGATTTTTCCAGTATATTCCCATATAAAATTTTGACCCATATTAAGTGTTCCCTTTTTCCAATTTTTCTGCTTAATACCTTCTACATATTAATTTTATAAACTTATAAATTTAACTTGTATAGCACACACATTTCCAGTTGAAATAATTCATTGTTAGACACTGGTCAATGTACATGGAATTTTTGGCTATAAAAATGCAATTACAATATTTGCCAATAGTTTAGGAATTAATTTTATCAATCAAACACCAATAAATTGAGATTTAGTGAGTTGTCAAATGACACTGTAATATCACATATCTCTGCAGAGTTAGGCTCTTTATTTTGTGGTTAAGAGAAAGCTAGTTATTATTCTTTGTATAACCCACCTTCCATGGGGTATATGTACAGACAATAATGAAAGTACACTCCCATAAAAATTTGTGATTTATTGGAAATGTTTTACAAAGTTGTTATGACCTCTCTTGTATATGTACATAGGAAACCCAGTATATAAATTTATTTGTCCATGTTTTCAAAAAAACACAACAATGTCAAAAATTTATACAACCTGTTGTGTCCTGAAGTTGTTTCTAGAGTTTCAAAAACCTTGTTAACAAATAGGATACAGATAATTCAAAAATTTAACCCCCGTCACATGTACCAGCCTGACATGCACACAAATAGCACATAAAACTTTAAACTGTTATGGCCTCATCCTTTATTTTTTCTTTAATCTTTTATAATGATTTTCAATTTCACTATTACCTTGTTCTGAAATTTATGTGGGTAAAAAAATGGAATATTCAAAACAGAATAAAATTTTCATCCTTAACGTTGTGATACAATGAAAATCAAATTGAAAAATGGAGTGACAAAAAACAATGACACTAATCTAGGCAACATTCAATGATGTGTCAATTCACATCTATCTCCATTTATTATCAAACTAATCCATTATATGTAAATGAACAACAAAAAGCACGGTAGCTACTTGTTGATTGGGTAGTTTATAATCATCACATTATCAACACATCCTCCACAAACCTTCCAACATTTATGTACATATACCAGCACATGATAATGAGAACAATTTCAAAAAGCTGATGCAATGCATGGAAGCAAAAACTGAATGTTTTATCCAAATGTGTACTTATGCATCAGCAATGGCTACTGACTTTTTCAGCATAAAGAAAAAAAAACAAGTAATCATGAATTAAGCAGGGGTCCAAGTTAAAATCATCAAACATAGCTGTACATAATTTATAATATCAAAATTTCTATGAAATAGTAGGTAAGTTTACAAATACATGTACTTGGCCAAGATCAAACTCACTACAGATGTATGGTATGTTTTGTATGGAGAGACCACAAATTGATTTTTTAATAGAATTCCTGTTGATATATGGATGATAGATATGGCCTTTATGCAGCTGCACTATATTAAAGTGATAAATTGAGTTCCAACATGATAAACGAGGGGACACATCACAGATTGCAGTTCACAACAAGTCTTCAACAAATCATAGAATACTGGATTCATATATTGAAAGATTGGACAATATTAATGCTATCTATGTTCAACTATTCACATTTGTTTCCTTGCAGAAAA
Source organism: Ostrea denselamellosa (assembly GCA_024699665.1). Classification (NCBI taxonomy): domain Eukaryota; kingdom Metazoa; phylum Mollusca; class Bivalvia; order Ostreida; family Ostreidae; genus Ostrea; species Ostrea denselamellosa. The sequence continues at coordinate 3,708,969 of JAMZEH010000037.1, forward strand.
CATAAAACTTTCATATTATCAATCTTTCTTTAAATTAAAGACCAGCTTTTAAAGCTAATTATTATTTATATATTGTATATTTTATCAAATGTCTGATGTTACCTTTGATAGGCAGTGATGTTGATGGTGTATCCCAAACAATGGATATACAAAATCCTCACTTAGGTTAATATGCTGACAATGAATGCACCAAGGTATCCATGACTAATTGGAAAACGCATAGCAATAACTTATCATTAAAAGCACTGAATTACATGGCACTAAGATGGAAATGTAAACAATAGCAACCAACTAGTTGAACGAATTTGCAATTGCAAGAGATCTGTAAACTTTGCATAAGGGACACAACAAGCTTTAGAACAATGCTTTTTTAAGCATTGATGACTTTCAGTAAATAACACCATTACAATTTTGTTTTACAATTTGATTACATGTAACATAAAATACACACAGGACATCAGAAATTCTAATAGGAAAGACAGAATTTCTGAATTTAACAACGTTCTCTGGATGTCCCCGACATGCTGAATATGTATAACAGGTTCAACTAACATGATTACACATTTCAACATTCTTGACAACTGTTGGTATGACTGAAAAAGTTTATCAGCCCTCAAAGACTGAATGAACCACTAAGAATTCACCACAGCAGTCTGCAGAGGATTATTCTGTGATGTAAACTGTGACCTTTCACCTCTGGCATCATCCAAGTGAAAACTGATAACTTCTGTGACCTGGTTTCCACACGGTTGACCCAAATTATTTTGAGATATTCCCTTGGTCTCCATATTTGTGTCTGTATTTAAATGATCAGAACCTTTATCAGTGATCGGATTATCTCCATGTCTCTCCTTCACTTGACCATCAATCACAGCTTTATCCTCTTCTTTATGGGATTCAGAACTGTCAATATCCAGTGAATGATCCACAATTCCCATTTTGTCCATATCAGATAAATTACCAACCTGTAGGATGTCCAACTCAACCAACCCTTTTGTGGTTATTTCTCTGCTGTCGACAACACCAGTATCCCTGCTCTTGCTTAGTTTTTGACTAGTATCCTCCATATTCATTGCAAAAGCTGGGCCTCCACTCCCAGCTAGAACATCACTAATTTTCTCACTTGATGATGAATTGTCTTTCAGTTTAATGTTCTCTTGAACATGGTCTCTTCCACTTGATTTATTTACATTTCCCTGACTAGCAAATGAACACCTGGATGCATCCATTTCCTTCCTCTCGGCTTTCTCTCTAACAATGTCCTGCATTCTAGCTTCATCTACATAGTCATTGCTGTCATCATTTTGCTGGCTCTCTGATTTTCTATCTGAGGAATTGTTGTTATTTTCACTGTCTAACCTGTCACTTCGTTTCTTAATTCTAGTCAAGTTTGTTTCCTCCTCTATCTTGACATCCTTGGTTTCTTTCATATCTACTCTTGAGTTTTCTTCATTTGTAGTGGTGATGTTTTTAACATATCCATCCCCTAAAAAAGTCATTTCAAACTGTCATTTATTTCAGATCAAAGCAAATAATTTACTGCGTCTGTTTCACAGTAAATGACATGACATACTGTACAACATGTTTTGGTTTGTTAGTTGTTTTGGTTTTTTTTAGTTGTTGTTGTTGCATTTTTTTGTTTGGTTGTTTGGTTGGTGGGTTTTTTTTTTTTTTGGGGGGGGGGGGGGGGGGCAGCTAAAGTTTGGCTAATTTAAGAGATAAAGATAAAACTGAAGATATTTCTTTGAACCTTATATTAGGATGAGTACAGAATCAAATTTTACTATGTAACAAATCTTTCCTGTCTTTACAAAAATAAGGACATTCTAAAATATCATGAATCTCATTCCCCAATATTTTTGTTACATAATCTATATATTCTTTTATTTCTATCTAGTATACAGACATCATCCAGCTTTGATTGATAAACAGTGATTAGTTTTACTGTATTTAGAAAACAATTCTGAGATCTTTTGGAAGCAAGAGGAGATAGTTCTCAGGTGTCAAATCGGTTTTAAAAATTTTAAATACAAATTACATTTTGAAGGTTCTTCTAATTCTCTCTTCCATCCCCAGATACTACATATACTATATAAATATATTAAGGCTCAAATTTACCAATAGTGATTATTGCTTTGCAATCTATGGCTAGAAAATATGTTGAAGTATTGACATGAAAACCAAAAAGGGTTGTTCACTAATCCTGATCAGTTTCATGACTATCAAATTAATGGATCTATAGTTACAGGCTAGACAATTATCGTATTCATCATAGAAAGCCCAATGACTATTAACCTTCACTTGGGGTCATGTACCAGTTGTGACAAGTCTGTCTACAAAGTCTGATGAGGTAAAGGGTTCTCCAGTTACTGGTTGGACAATATACAGGTATTATTATATACTTTTATTTCTTTTTCCTTTAAATATTTGCAGGCATATGTCACACACTATATGCCCGGAAACTTTCCAGCCCACAAACATGATGTCACAATAGTACATAAACATGGTTGTTAACACACCCACAAATTACTATGCTGTTAATTTTCAAATTCTTTGTATTTTTATTCCTTTATTCAGTTAAATCAATAAAGAAATTGTTAAAAATAAAATAATTGTTAGTTTCTAAATGAAATTGAAAGTATAAAATAAACAAAGTTATTGACTTTGTATGGGAAAATATGATGACCTTGCTTTTTGTCACGGATGGACCTCACAAGCTCGGTCCTTCTACACACCAAACCACTCGGTCATCATATTTTCCTATACAAAGTCTATAACATAATTATTCATTGACAAAATGTGCAAAAGAATATCCACCACTTCTATGAATTCTGCCCTGCCAAAAAAAGCTCTAGTTTCTATGCCATCCATCAAATATTTCCAAGACAACCAAGCAATAGAGTTTATCACAGGTGTAGCTACCTTTGGTTTCTGTCGTAACTGGCATGAGATGTGTGATGGAGTGCTTTCTAGCTTTCCTCTTTCTGCTGCCTACAACTGGCTCCGAGGGAATGTCCTCTGCCTTCACTTTCAAGTGAGGTGGTATGGTTAGTTTTATTTCTGTGGCTAAAACAGGAACCATTTTGAATGATTAGAACAAAGCTTCTACTTGGTCATACACATGATGTGGCAACTTATTAACATATTCAAATAAATCAAACAATTTTTTTTATTACATGTCTATTCTGATTTTGAGTCCAATTACCCTCCATGGACATTTTCTGTTTACATTCTAAAGTAAACTGTAAATAATTTTCATCAACTTTTGATACACTACCATAAAATTCGGAAAACTTAAATTGTCTTAACTAATTAAAGGCACTCTCATACATGGATATCAAAGCTTAAGTGACATCTCTATTGAAAAAAAGAATTACAAGGTTTGTCATCCTTATTTTCATTAAATGTGGATTTTCTATAATTTAATGCAATATATATGTGTGTGAAAATACCTCTTTTGGACAGAACATTCAATCCAAAGTAAAATAACAGGACAGAAAGGCAGATATTGTGAACACTGTAGTCGTTATAACATCCTGACTTGCTTGTTTAACTGACAGAGGGTGTAGTATAACACTATAACTTACTAGTGCTGCTGTCACTGCTTGTTGAGAAGGTGCGACTCTCTGAGGCTGTTCTTAGTTTCGGAGCTGTCTTCTTTGGTTTAGTTACCTTCTCCAAAGAACAGGCAGGAAGTGTTGCTATGTGGGCTTCAAGGTCAAAATCCCTATCAAATATTCAATATGAACTCAACAGTAAAATATAATCATTATTAAACTTCCAGGTAAAACACTCAAATCTGATGGGCCAAGAAATGTTTGAAACTCCATGTTTCCCTGTAGAAGTAAACACCACATAACTATCACAGAAAGTAAAATTTTGAATTTGTTAACTTTGAATTAATTTCACCATGTTAAGTTTTTTTGGTTACATTTTCACTACAATCTAAAAACAAAATTTAGTACCCCTCAAAAATCATTGTCAACCTCTGCTACACCTTGGCTGACAATGGTTTTATGAGGGTGAAAAAATTTCAATGTGATCCTAAACTAAATACAATCTATATTGAATATCACAGGAGTACCAATTTCTGACCAATATAATCCTTTTTCTCACTTATTTTTCAGTACCTACCCCGTTTTATATCTGCTGCTGTCCTCTAATCTAACTTTTTCAGACTCTGACTGGGTTCTCTTCCTAATTTGTCGAGGATAAACAGACAGTACATCAAATCGTAGGTGGTCTCTAGGATTCAAATTCACTTGGTCATCTTCTCTTAATACACTGAAACAGATTTACATGTAAAGGTATAAAACAGCTTTCAATTTTTCAATTTTCAGCAGAATTTCCCAAGCAACTCATTAATACAAGTAATGTTATATTATATAACTACGTTAATTGACATTCAAACTAGGAATAAATGTGCTGAATATCAAGTTCTATCTAGCAATTTCACAGTTCCTGGGTTTGACAGAAAAAGTATTAATCTATAAGTGTTGCTTTGCTTTGCATGCAATACAAAGTGTAAACCTATCATTCTAATTACCTCTCTCTCTGTATTGTTATCTGCTCTTCTTTAATGGTCTCTTCTGGTGATTTACTGATGCCTTGTCGGTCTTTGGATGGTTGTATGATTCCTTCATTAATCAGTTCCTGATAGCGTTGCCCTCTGTTCCGACGTTTAGATTTTCTTACAGGCTGAAGATCACTTTCCCCATCTTCGTCCACAAGATCAGAGCTAGAGTCTCCTTTTTTGTAATGAGGGTTCACAAAAGGTTGTAGAGTGCTCATTTCTGGTGTATCCTTAAAACCTTCAGAGTAACACCTCTTTCTTTTATATCCAGACCATTGTGACATTTGGCTCATGTTCATATCTGATTCAGCAGGTATGGTAGACTTCATTGGATTAACAAAAGCACTTTCAGCAACGTCCATCCCTGATCCATGATTAAGCCGTTCACCAAGGAGTAATTTCCTCTCCAACTCATCCCTCGACACAGAAAGATCATGCAAAAGTGACCTTTCCTTCTGCTTCTCTGTTACTGTTGTGAATGGTCCTTTTCTTGGCTGTGCTCCATCTTGATCAGCTGAAGTATCAAACTTTGAATAGTAAAGCTGATCTATAATCGAGTCCATCACCATTTTCCCACATGCCACAACAGTATTTTTGTCCTCTTTCTCTGGGCTGCAACCTTCATCTCGGCCACTCCCATTTTGATTCTCATGTGACAAATTCCTACCAGATTCCAGATAAGTCACCTAGAAACAAAAGCTCATTATGTAAGGATACCATAATCATGATAATGAAGGTTTTGGTAAGCCCCAATTTCTTTCTAAAATCTTACATCCCTTATTTAATCAAGACTTCACACACTTATTAATATTTCACTTCTTTTCACAGTCTACTCCATGACATACATGCAAATGTGTCAGAAATCTTTAAATTGATTTATATATGGAATTACACGTCCATGAAATGAACCTCTTCAAAACAGCCACATACTGTCAAATCCCTCCCAAAACAGCCACATACTGTCAAATCCCTCCCAAAAGAGCCACAAACATACTGTCAAATCCCTCCCAAAAGAGCCACAAACATACTGTCAAATCCCTTCTAAAACAACCACAAACATACTGTCAAATCTCTCCCAAAACAGCCACAAACATACTGTTAAATCCCTCCCAAAACTGCTACATACTGTCATATTCCTCCCAAAACAACCACATACATACTGTCAAATCCCTCCCAAAACAGCCACAAACATACTGTCAAATCCCTCCCAAAACAGCCACAAACATACTGTCAAATCCCTTCTAAAACAACCACAAACATACTGTCAAATCCCTCCCAAAACAGCCACAAGCATACTGTCAAATCCCTCCCAAAACAGCCACAAACATACTCTTAAATCCCTCCCAAAACTGCTACATACTGTCATATTCCTCCCAAAACAACCACATACATATTGTCAAATCCCTCCCAAAACAGCCACAAACATACTCTTAAATCCCTCCCAAAACAGCCACTAGCATACTGTCAAATCCCTCCAAAAACAGCCACTAGCATACTGTCAAATCCCTCCCAAAACAACCACATACATATTGTCAAATCCCTCCCAAAACAGCCACTAGCATACTATCAAATCCCTCCCAAAACAGCCACTAGCATACTGTCAAATCCATCCCAAAACAGCCACATACATACTGTCAAATCCCTTCCAAAACAGCCACAAACATACTGTCAAACCCCTCCCAAAACAGCCACTAGCATACTGTCAAATCCCTCCCAAAACAGCCACAAACATACTGTTAAATCCCTCCCAAAACAGCCACTAGCATACTGTCAAATCTCTCCCAAAACAACCACATACATATTGTCAAATCCCGTCCCAAAACAGTCACAAACATACTGTCAAATCCCTCCCAAAACAAACAAAAAAAACAATAGCTGAATATAAATTGAAACTGTCTGTTCTTACAAATGAAACTGAACAGTGAACTACAACCATAATGCTAGTATTTTCAATCAAATTTATACCATGAAATGTTGCACACTACACATGCCAACTCACCTTTTCTCTGGAAAAATTCACAGCTGGGTTGGTGGCTGCTGCTTTTGGTGGATTCTGTTGACCTGCCATGAACAGGAGACTCAAACCACCCATATCAGAAGGATCTAGAAATTCAAAGCTCAATTTCAAACAGCTCGCAGTAATTTATGATAGCAAAAATGACAACCATATATTTTTCTCACTGCACATTTTAATTTCACTTGAAGAACAATACTGCATTCTATATAGTTCACGCCCTGATTTTATTTACATAGACACAAAGTCAGAACTTATAGTAAGCAAATGTCTTTCAACTGTCTAATAAAGTTCTTCTTTGGATAAATGTTCTGTGTACATCAATTTTACCTGCTAATTTTCCAGGAGTAATGGTTTGTTCAGCTCTTGAAAAGTCAAAGTTGTCTTGTCCCATGCCTTTGATTGGAGATCTTGCCAAAAGACCAGCTGGGTGCATGCCCTTCTCTGGGTTGTGCCACTTGTAGTCAGGATTAGCTTTCATAAAGGCATCTTTATACTACAATGTTAATTATATTTTTTTCCTCATGAATGCCTTTATCAATGTAATACAGTAAAGTCATTTATTCCTTTTAATCAAAAAGTAGACTGCAGGTTGTGCTATCCAAAATACTGGTAAATATCTTACATTTTTACCTATTCTGATTGAAAACCTGATGAAATGACTTAAATGACATATTTTGTGATGTCCTAACATACAAAAACTACTGTCAAAATTACATCATGAAAATAAATCTGTCATAATAATGAACTTTCTTATAATTTTATATCCCCAAAAGGTAAAAAATCATCAATTTTATGTAAGGCTTTATATGAACCACATCAGAGCATAGCATAATCCTAATCAAAATAAATATGATAGAGGAGACAAAAACATCACTGAATTAAGCTTATACTCTGCACACATTACCTGCTTGGCTAAATCAGTGTACTGTGTTTTTTCTTCCTCCTTTAGGTTTGCCCATAAATCTCCGAGAATACGGGTAACATTACGATTGTCAAGGTTAGGGTTTTTCTCTCGTACCATTGATCGATGCCTCTTACAGAAAATAAGAAATGCATTCATTGGCCGTCTGACCTCCTTCTTGTCTGGGTCAGGGGGATCCATGTCTGAAATTACATAAATGGTACATGAAAAGGTACAAAATGAAATACAACTACAGAGTTTCAAGAAACACATTTCTCCCATTATCACCAGTGTGAGGTAAACATTACCCATGTGAGACTTTTCTGTCTTACACTGCTTTGAAGTCAGTGATTGTGACATCATGTATTTTCTATGATTTATGTTACATATAGAAGTAAAATATTTTGTACTGGATTCTTCAAACTTCGATTTGATATAGCTTTCCGAGGGCAGCCTTGGGGTTGTTTTTTTATTAGCTTCCACTGTAGGTGTAAACCATATTCAGGTATGCTCTTTCTGATTGTCTAATTAATTTTTGCATTTAATTTCAAATGAGGCTTTTGGTGATTTTAAATTTTCTCAAAGATCCTGAATTAATTCACTAAACTGTAGATAAAATGTGAGAAAAATTATTTTTCATTATTTACCCCTGCTGGATAGAAGGGAAATTCCACCTTGGGGACGAGATTCACTGTCTAGGCTTTGGTAAAGCCTTGTCCTAAACTGCAAATCTTAACCCCCCTCAGTGGAATTTAATTCCCAATTAAACATTCTTACTAAAAGAATTCTATCAATGCAGCCTTCAATGGTATCACTAACTGTGTGTGTATGTATGTATATATATATATGTGTGTGTGTGTGTGTGGTATATATTCTAAAATGATCACCATACTAAGAACACACATGTTAAACATGTAAGTATGAACTAACTCATTCAGTTACAAAGACCTAGGATGTGACAGATGGACAGATAGACAAACAATCAGACAAACAAAATACCAAGTAATGTTGATTTCACAAAGTGTGAGCTCACTTTCCCTGGCCACAAAGTTGGTTTGCCTCTTTAATGTTGTTTCACAGAGTGAAAGACCCATTTTCTGAGACCATCAAACTGATTTCTTCCTCTAATGTTAAATGAGAGAGTGAGACCCAAGTTTTCAAGGCCACTAAACTCTGATTTTCTCTCTATACTTTTGATTTCATTGAACAAGAACCAACTTGCACAAACCATATAAATGGTTTTCTCTGTGAAATCTTGATTTCACCAAGTGTGACCCAATTTTCCTGGGCCACCAAACAGTTGCCTTCTAAACCCTGGCTTTCCCCTTTCAGGTCCAAGGCTTTAGGGTACAAAGAATAACTAGTACTTTTCATTTAAGATGGTATTTAGTGTTGAATAATCAAAACAATTTCATAATCTATAAACAGTCAAAATTGAAAGAACTTCACTTGTCAATGATCAATATAAATGGCATTTACATCTATCTAATAAATGTTTACTATTTTTGGGGTTATTTCTTTTTAGTGTATGGATATGTGCAACAAAAATACATTTGTACATCTATTAACCTATTAAAGAGGAATGAAATCTCAAATTGATGGGTTGTTTTTTTTTTTCTAAATCCAGATCAGATTGGCTTTAGTTTTAAGTAACCACAAAAAAAAAAAAATTCCAGACATCTGGCTTGGCTTTACCTAGGAAGGAATATATATGAAGTTATCAACTAATCCGATATTCCTCCGACTCTTGACCCCGCTTTTATACTGTGACATGTGCAGGGGAGAGCAAGAGCGGACTACATTTATGAATACTGAAAAATGGAAATTCACCAACACCAGCTGGTGTTGCTGCTTTGCCTACCTTTTATATCTTTATTTTGCATATCTACCTTCCAAGTCACAAGGATTCCGTTATCGGATGATCATTCTACAAGTTAATCATGATTAATATGATGCAATTTTTGTGTAAAAAAAAAAATAAAAAATCTAACACTGACAAATGAAGCATCACTTTGACTTGTGTCATCTCCTCACCATTAGATTTTTTTGTGCAAGGTAGACAAAGACACTTTGCTGGTGTTGATGAATTTCCACTTTTCAATACGGAGTCCACCCCTGACTACTCTGCATGTATCATAAAAGCAGGAGTAAGAGTTGGAGGAATCTCGGATTAGATGTTAACTTTATTGTTGTTGAGTTTATTTCAATAACAATGATGATGATATCTGATGCCATTTTCTCCCTTTTCAAAAGTTTATTTTTATTGCATACGTAGTTGATTTGTTAATATGGGTTTGTTTTCAGGCAACAACCAATTAGGAAAATTGGAATGAAACCAGAATTAATGAGCTAAAAACGATCAACAATTAATCGCTTGACAGTACAATCGTTACATCATTAGTGTTATTCCTAAGTTTTAAATATATATGTAATAAATAGAATTTATTTTTGTTAAAAACAAACGTCTTCCCAATTCCCCAAAATTGAAAGTGCTCCAAATTTCACCCCCTCCCCTTAATGTACTGCATGGTATGGAGGAAAAAGCATGAGCAGGAACATAAAATGTGAACTGCATTTTGTGCATTGAAGAAAAAGGAAGAGAAAAAAATTCAACATCGATGTGACCAATGTCACTGATGTACAGCCAAACGTCATTATCTTGAACTCAATGGGACCAAGAAAAAACTTCAAGATATCTGAGGATTCGAGATATTGAGGATAAAATACTTAAAGAATAAGTTGTTGGAACTTCAGAATCACTTCAATGTAACCATGGTATTCGAAATATCAGTTTATCACACAACAGTACTGTTTTCATATTCATAACGCAGGTTTGGAAAAACGATATGAACTCATAGCACAGGTTAACAACAATGCAAATTACGTACATGTATGGTCAAGCGAGGTCAGCACATGTTGATATAGATACAAAAATGTGACTACAAACATTCTTCAGCCTATCATGTTTATTCCCGTTTCATCTGTTGTTGTTCTATGACATAGCTAAATATAAAAATCCTATGATTTAAATTTCAATTGAGCTATCAAATTGACGTGTTTATCCTCAGATCTTATTTCTTCTGCTCAAGGACATTTTCAGATGATGCAAAGAGGATGAAAATCACTTCCTTACACAGAAACGTGAAATGAAAAGTAACTAAAATATATGTTTATTGATAGTTGTGTGGTAAATAAAATCCTACACTCATGCTTATGGAATATGACATGAGTTGCCAGATTCAATATTTCTTGAGCCTTGGCGTTCAAGATCCTCTATGTTTGAGATACCAAAGTTCAACTGTATATGATACAACAATGACTATTATGCCAAAGTACCCAGTAGGAAATGAACATACCCTTGTACATGAAAAAAAAACACCTATAAAACACTCCTCTTTGATCCACTGTAAATTGTAGGAAAATATTAGATAATGTGAACATCATTAAATGATAATTAAGTATTGTACAAAATCTCAAGACTATCTGATAAAACATAAAAGAAGTGTTCAAAAGTGTTACACCTTCCATCCCACTTCGAAAGGATTGATTCTCCTGTCCTGATATAATGCAATGAAGCATTGTACAAAGTTTCAAGTCTATTGAATAGGCCATATAGAATGAGATGTGTGTTCACTAGATATTTTACATCTTCCACCCCTCTTAGACCACTACAACTTTAAGGAAAACAACTGGATCCTTTTGTCCTTACAATATGCACATTTGCCAAATGGCAATGAAGTATTGTAAAAAGTTTTTTAAGTCTTTCAAATAAGCCATACAAGTGGAGAAGTGTTCACTAGATTTTGTAACAGATTGGCAGAACATACAAAAACAATGTCTCCCCTGAAAGAGAGTCCCTGAAACATAATTACAGTGTTCCATTTCAAAGAACAATGCAGGGGACACAAAATAATCACAACAATCATTCACCTCAAGAGATGACAGTACTTCATTTTTTTTTTTTTTAATCCATTTATATTTTCTAAATTGCAAAAAAATCATTGGTATTTCACATTGGTTGTTTGGTCATAATGTGTAAAATGATGATATCAATGATTTTTATGTGAAAACAGTCATAATCACCCAGCACTCTATTATATCTAAAGTAAAAGTAGATAATATTGTGAATTTAGGGTTGTATGTTAATGAAACTGTGAAAACAAGTGGTATATTTTCTAACATCATACACAATTTTACCACCAACTGACCTGTTTTTTTGTTTTTGTTTTGTTTTTTTGTATCAATAGCAAGAGCTAAAGCAAGATTTTACTTTTACTTTTTTTTTTTTACCAAAAAATTTAAAAAAAGAACTAATACGGAAAAGGTACATAGACATTGTGTAAAATGGATCTCACATACATATATTTGCAGCATTAAAATATAATGTTGAAACAGAGCACTCACACTTAAAACAATATATTTTTGATTTGGTAGAAGAAAATGACAGCTAAGAAAATCCCCGTTTTGTGTAATATAGAGCAGCAAGTAAGGAATTCTGTGCTAAAATCGTAAGTAAGTTTACATTCTATAATTAATAAAGAAAAATTATTTTTAGGTCCTAATAAGAGAGCTGACTTCCCTCATTTTAATGAATATCTTCCTTATATATGCATGCCTAGGTATTTCCTATAAAAATGACAGACTGGGCTCTGTTATTTAAGCAATATTCATGTTCATTCCAAATAAAGATATCTCATGAACAGGTAAAACGAGAATATATATATATATATATATATAGTTAAATGGGGAGGAGGGGGGGGGGGTTACACCTGTCATTTTACTACGCATGCGCAGCATCACACAACGGTAACATCTTCCGAACTCGCCATTATATGTATTACTCGTTCAAATATACTCACTCATTCAAACTAATGTCATTAAATCTTACACCATTTTACGCTGATATATTTGGTTTAGTATAACCAATATGTTTATATGCATGTAAGAGGAACATCAAAACGAGGTTCGAGGGTCACAGAAAAAACCATAAACAAACTCATAAATTTTAGTATAACACATTCACTGTCAGTCATTCTGCTGTACTTTATTCAATACATCAATAAGCACATAAATATAAATGCTGTATCACTGGATGTTCACCTAACAGCTCCCATTACAAATCTCCAAAAGCCCGATGCGACCATGTGCTTCTGTCGACAAAACATGGTTCACGCCGCAAGTAAACACGTGGCCTTATTTTTTCCCGAATCCTCCCCACGTGTAATAGTTACAGGCCTACACATGACAGTACAATTTTTTATAATCAACTAGTTTATCAAACTAACACAAAAATATACTATTATAATGGTCTTAAAAGTGTTTATCTGACAAAAACAAGTTAGCTCATTATGACACTTCGACCACATCATGTCGGCCGATCATGTGGGCACAACTGAATCTGTGGCATGAATTACAGCAAAATTGAATGGAAAAGTTTTATGTCATTCGACCAAATTCATAAAAAGGTATCAAGTTATGATTATCTTACCTACCAGTAACCGATCAGCGATCAGTACCGTTAAAATTATCTACTAAATGACTTCCGTCACCGTGTTTCTCTTCAACCTGGTTAAGCGAACTGCGCAAGGGCTGTTAAAATAGGTCAAGGTTAGCTAGTTGTATCTCATATATTGCAAAATATTACCCCAAACCACTATGATAGCTTCTTAAGGAAACGAACTATATCACTTCTGTCATTTTTAGAATGTGCAACATAAGATATGAATCGAAATGGTTTCTTTTGGCAGAGAAAGAGATGTAAATATTGTCCTCGGGAGCGGATCTTACACCCCCCCCCCCCAATAATTAATAATTGTTGGGTTCAGTTTTTCCAACTAGGGTATAAAGAACAATGGACGAATTTCCCTATTTTCAATATTTGAATTCACGTAAAAAATCGTAGAAAACATCCTTTATCAAACTATCGATGTTCTTTCATGTATTATAAAGTTCGTTCTCTTAATACTATTCTTTCGAATTTTTCTTTCAAAAAATAGATTCTTTAGATGTAGAGTTAGAGTATACGTATGTTAATTTACATAAGGCGTTAACAATATACAAGAAAGAGAGAGAGAGAGAGAGAGAAAGAGAAAGAGAGAGAGAGAGATCTAGCTAGTTCGAAATGCAAATTTATATTTTACTTATATTTGTGAAACATTGACATACCATAATGAAAGAAAAAAACATTTTTGATTTTTTTTTCATCGTTAGATCCGATATATATATTAAAGATTTACATGTCGTATAGCTCTTAGATTATTCTGTTTAGAGAAGTGGACAGCCATAGCTTGGATGTAGGCAGTAGTATGCATGACCACTTCTCTACGTCATATGTGTATTTGGCATTACGCTTGGAACTTAACACTGTTTTATGTTTGTTTGGTTTTTTGTTTGTTTGTGTTTTGTTTGTTTTATTTTTTGTTTTGTTTTTTTTTTTAAATTATTTGTCTAATTTTGTGAAAAAATGTGTATATGATTTTTTTTTTCTTCAAAACACATTTAAAGAAAATAGTTTTATTAAATTAATATGCTTTTTATCATCATATATACTGAACTGTGCTTTCAATGATTAAAAATGCTCATTAATGATTAAAATTTCCAAAGAACCGTGAAGCAAGTCAAATTTATTCTGAACATTTCACCAAAGTCAAGAGAGAATTGAAAAGAATTTTTTTTTAAATCCTAAAATTCACGTTTCAGCAATTTTCAGATAACATTTTATAATATTTGATACCCTTATCACTGTGACATCATAATATGTGAAGTTGAAGATAACGAACGGCGGTTAATCTCATAACTCCCACAAGGAATACAAAATTGAAAGTTGGGTATGCACGGCCCCCAATTTGATTAAATTCAGATCCTAAGATCCGCCCATGTAGATCGCTACACTAGTGTAGGCCCCAGGATATAATAGAGTATCAGGTGCCTAAGAGAAGTAAGCATCCTCTGTCAACCGGTCACACCCGCCGTGAGCCCTATATTTTGATCAGGTAAACGAAGTGATCCGTAGTCAAAATCTGTGTGTAAAGAACGGCCTAACAATTGATATGATACATGTCACACGGCATTTGATCCAATGAAAGGTTGTACTGGCAAACCAGATCGTTATAACGACCATAGATTTTGCGAGAAGCTGGCTTTAAACGAGACTGTTGAACCCCCTGTGATATCAACTTGTTTTTCGGTGGCCTGTCTCGATTTAAAAACTGATCATATGCAGAGCAAGGTCTTGCGTATCGAATAATTTGAGAGACATAAACACCATATGCAGATGAAAGTGGAATATTGCTACATAAATATGGGAAGTTGACGACGGAGAGGCTGAAATTATCCCGTTTGTCATGAAGTTGGGTTGTTGGTTTGCTGTTAACATCTATGTTCAATAAAACACCTAAGTACAAAGCAGATGTGGAAGACTATGCAGTGCCCTTTATTTCGAGTACACTGGGGTATATCGAATCGACATATGAATGAAAATGATTATTGTTAATAGATAAAACGTCGTCGATAAATCTATATGTCGATATGAAGGCCACAACAAGAGATTTTGCGTCTCATGCAGCAGCTTAGAGAGAGAGAGAGAGAGTTAAAATGCGCAAATGTTTTAGCCAGTAAATGACTCAACGGGATCATGACGACTTCAGAAGTTGCGTTGTTGAAAAGACGTTGTACATAACAAGAATTGCACATTATAATGTTATAATTGTACATATAATTCAAAAACCATTCACATGATATTCAAAGTTATGACCACAGTTACCAAATAATTCCCAATCCGACTGAACTGCTTAAAATGTAAGTTCCCCTAATAATTCCTATCTATAGTTACCTTCTAGTTCTGCGAGAATACACAAAAATCTTTATTAAAATATGATTGTTTGGAAATTCGGAAATTAAAACTTACAAACATGATAAATTATTATATGACTGAATAATGCAGAGATTTCTGATGAATAATACCAAGATTTCTGATTGACTTAGAAATTCACCTCCGTGTGCCGTCGGGATTTCTCGGTCAATACAATGTTTTTAACTGCCCAAGAAATACAATACTTGCCAAAGTTGGATGGGCCTGAAAAACGTCAATATATTAATCATGAAATTATTTATTGTTACATTAACGTATATCATAAACTCGTCTGAGTCGAAGACTCAAATGAGCTTTTCTAAATAAAAGTTGTCAATCATCGTTAGGGAACGCCTAGACTGCCTTGTGTGGATAAAAATTCATGTTATGATGATACTTAACATTACATGCTGATAGTTTAACATTACATGCTGATACTTTAACATTACATACTGATACTTCATTATATGATCGTACTTTATCATTATATGGTGATTCTTAAAATATGTTGTTTGGTTAGTTGAATATTGTTTAACATCCCTCTTGAGAATTTTTCACTCATGTAGAGACGCCACCATTACCGGTGAAGGGCTGCAATATTTAGGCCTATGCTCGTCGCTTGTAATTAATTGTTTACAACTACATTTATGTTGTATAAGGCATTAATGCAAGCATTTATTCTTTTGAAGAGAGTGACAATTCAATTAGAGGTCATTAATTTAGTTGTGGATTGAAGAATTATCTAATTAGATAGTTGTTCTCTCTTGGTATTAAAGAGGGGTGCACGGCATAAACAAATTGACCTGAATTATTGATAAAGACAAGGTCAATCTTCAGATCAGTCCAGGCCATAACTTGAGAACCCTTCGACATTGGGACATCAATCTTGAAGCATCGAAAGAGGAAATTAAGACAAGATGCACTGTACTAAAAAATTTGACCTTGACCCATTTCTTTATTCAGGTCTTGTTAAGAAAATATGATCCAGCCATAACTCAAAAACACTAAAAAAAAAAAAAAAAAGTCAAAAGATTTTTTTAAAAATGTGATCATTTCTCAAATAGATTAGTTGCTAACACTTAAACATCAAAACTTCATACTTAGGAGTACAATCAATCAAATTAAAATAGATCTTCTCTAACTGTTACACTGGAGAAATGTAACGATTAAAGAAGATCTGATTTTAATTAGATTAGAGTACAGTTAGCAGTTTACTACCAATGTAAGGCGGATGACACTGACAAGACACTGGCGCTTGGTATCAGTATTTCAGATTACGACATAGGAACGGTCACACAGTATCGAGGGATATCTTAAATCAATAACATATCAACAAATATTATATACGCGTTATAATACAAGTACTCATTGCAAAATATAGAAATGTAGGTATACACGCCATTGAATGGTCGACTAACTCAAACATAGACATATATTTATTTATACCAATATTAATACATATACTGCACTATTTCGATCCAATTTAAAATGAAATATATTTTTATCGAGGGAATCATGAGACCATTCGCTAATTAATCCCCATTCCAATTAGAGAGTTCAGATCTTTGGTCTTAAACCGCAACCTTTAACAGTCTATTGTTGTTTCATCTGCGCCTTTTATGTGTTGATTGATTACATAAATGACATGTTATATATAAAACCCATGGTTTGCAAATGACGGATAGGACTCGCATCAATACCTGCTGGTGGACGTCTGTGCAGAGTACCACACACTTAAATTAAACCGTTTCCAGATTGCTGCACTGCATCATGAACTTGAAAAGGATCTGTCGAAGTCTGCTGTGTGTCGCTTTACTCTTTAACTTCAGCGATGGCGCTTGTAAAAAGGAGTTCGCGAACTACCGTTTGGACAAAGGTAGGACAATATTACAAGTATTTAAATGCTTATTATGATTTTAAAAAATAAAATAGGCTAATAAAATTTTAAAAACGGTACCTTATTTCGAAATAATATTGTAGAGTTAATATGTCCAATCCTGAAATATTTTGTAAATTTTAGATGTACGAAAATAATTACGTACATTAGACAAGCACTTTGCTTGAATCTGTTACTAACAATATATTTAAATCGTACACAGATCACTCCAAGAAGTCCTTCGTTTGAGCAAGATATTAACTGGCATGGGGCTTTACTTATTAATTTAAAGGACACATCGCATGTTTCCAAAGTATACAAAATTATACGCATTGTGTCTTCCTTATTCATATAGTAATTAATTCTAATAGTTAGTTCACCGAAATATTGCGATAATTATTCACAATACGGATTTCAATCTAAACCCCGATTTCGAAAAGTCTCGTTAATTAGTTAGGTATTCATATGGTACAGAAAATAAAAAATAACGGAAATAATTTCATTTATTTATCATTCCCTTCTCTTTCAATAGATAATAAACCCGTTAACAAGTCCTCTCAATATCTCTCTCAGTTCTGCCACTTTTTGAATTAGATCATAACCGTGTCTGAAGGCCTCTTTCTGTCCTCTCTTTCGTTATTGTTTGCTTGAAAAATAAAGATAACAAACAATGTCAATCTTATAACTATAAAGAATACGGAATTCAGAGTAGCGCGAACACGGATCCCTGGACATACCAGAGGTGGGATCAAGTGCTTAGGAGGAGTAAGCATCTCCTGTCAACCGGTCACATTGGCCGTTTGAGTTGTCTCGATCAGGTAAACGACGTAATCCGCAGTAAAAATCGGTGTGAAGAGAACGGTTGGTTGTATATTGTTTAACGTCCCGCTCGAGAATTTTTCACTCATATGGAGACGTCACCATTGCCGGCGAAGGGCTGTAAATTTAGGTCTACTTTCGGCGCTTATTGCCTTTGAGTAGGAAAGGATCTTTGTCGTGCAACACCTGCGGTAACACTTTTGCAATTAGCAAATACATTTATCATCAAAACTATATGAAACAGCAAACTCGGAATAGCAGTTGTGCAAAAGAATAAATTCAGCATCATCGGTGACATGCAGGAATTGGACACTGAACAGAGATAGAATCATCAAAATATATAACTCTGAAATGAAGAAGAGGGTGTTTTAAGCCAGTCTGTTTATCAATGCTGTAGTACATGTGCTAATATTCCAGGTTTTTTTCTACATGTACATAAGGGTGGATGCTGCTAGATATACAGTCTGTTTTATGATATTTCACTGAAATTCCACTTTACGGTCAATGTTCGCTTCATGACGGTGATATCGTGGATTTGAGCCCCATTTGTACCTTGGCCACGTCAAACTTTTAAAAATAACTGCTCCTTCGGCAAACTCTCAGCATTTAGAAGCGAAAATCACGGATCTTTCGGATGAGATTTTAAAATCGAGGTGTCGTTGACACGATAAAGAATCATTACTACTACGACCTCAAGCGCCGTGTATAGATCATGTGTTACCTCACATACAACTGATGACCTCAATATGACTGAAAACTTCTCGAAGGGATGTTAAACAAATAAACAACAAAATTATGTCTAATTCTTTCTGTTCCAAGATATTGAAGACCGCCTTTTTTATAACTGCATGTCTACTTTCGTTGAAATTGTCATTATCATCATCCTCGCAATTCTTTTAGTTAGTGTATACAAGGAAATATTCTCTCCCTTTTTATTTTTCGTCCCTTTCGCCCTCTTTGTCAATGGGCGAATTCAATTATGGATTATAATTGTTATAATTCCCTGTGTCTAGGCGAATTCAAAACGGGACGAAACTTTTTGCATTTGTAAAAGGACGAGGAAAAAAAAAAAAACACGAGGCGAAAATAACCCATTATACTGTACTGTGATTCCTCTTCCGTTGCTGAGCACGCAATATCAAGATTTTTGCTGGCGTTACAGTCAGCCCTTTCTTCCGCTCAACTGGTATTTCTTATTCTATCCAGCTGTTAGTGCCGAGTCGTTGATTTGATTTGCCGATGTTTCTGAATGCTGTTAAAGGGGATTCTTCCTTTTTTGGGTGTGTGTGTGTGTGTGTTTTTTTTTTGGGGGGGGGGGGTTGGTTTGTTTTTTTTAACTGTTCTAAATTGTTTTGGAGGTTAAGACTTGTCTTTGTTAGTTTTTTTTGGAACTGTTATAAATTCTTTGGAGATTGATACTTGTCTTTGTTGGTTTAGTGGAACTGTTCTAAATTCTTTGGAGGTTAAGACTTGTCTTCGTTAGTTTTTTTGGAACTGTTATAAATTCTGTGGAGTTTATGATTTAGTGAGTTTATGTCTTCATTTTGTTCTGGTATCGTTGGTTTCTGTGGGATCTGACATCCAACAACTGAAATGAACATGCAATCGTTATACTTGCTTCCGGTGTCCATACCAGCCTTTTTGAGGTTATGCAGAACATTTCGTATTCCTTTGCTACCCTTACTTTTTTCCATTTTACTTGAAAGTTTACCTGGCAAGTTCTTTACACCCTTTATTTTCACTTTCTATGGACTTTTCAAGGTATTTTTTCTTTCAAATAAAAATTTGTAATTTTTCTTTCAGATCAAAAGTTTTGAAATATCTCTGGTTTTCTTGCTCTGTTATTGGCTACAGTCATACATTCGCTTATTGGCGTCCATTCGTGACTTCCCTTAGTGTTTAGCATCCGTTTTCTTCAAGTACATTTCGGGTACATTGTATCTGGGTTCTCTCCTCCACTAATGAAAACTGGACGCCACCAGAAAACTGAAAAATTGTTGAGTGTGGCGGAAAACAACAAACAATCAATCAATCAATCTTCAAGCCACTACTGAGCTGATAATGTGCTCTTCCTAAATAAATGATGCTCTACACTGTTTGGGCTCTGATCTTCCTCGATTCTGGCACTAGTGATTTTTACGTTACATACTCGTATTCTTCTGGGTCTCGTAACATACGAGGGACACTTTTTAAGTTCGTAGAGTAAGCCTATAACTTTTTAACGCGATGATGAAGTTGCACGATTTTTTTTACATAGAACTTGCGTAATCATTTCTCTCTCGAACGGTATCACGGTATGCGGCGCACGAGGTCCATGTGCGCGATGCGCCGGTTTTTTCAACACGTGGTTTTATACACTATAGTAAAATATAGCGTTCAATATGGATGGAAAAATCTCTGAACAGAGGGTATCTTGTAAGATTCGAGCACACCTCGGATTTCCGTCAACGGAAATTCATGCTGATTCGCAAAAGGTTTATGGGAATACGCTACATTTGCAAGTTAAAATACGCTGCAGTTTGCAAGTGGGTACGTCGTTTTAATGATGGTTGGGAGTCAATTGAAAATGATCCTCGAGTAGGTAGGCCGGTTTCCGTTTTGACGGAAAAGAACGTTGCTACTGTGAAAACGTTAGTTGAGGAAGACGCACGTTATACCGTGCAAGAGATAGAAGAATTAAGTGGCATTCATTCGTCAAGTGTTTTGAAGTTCTTGCGTGAACGACATGGGCTACGCCAGATATGCGCGCGCTGGGTGCCCCATTTGCTCACTGACGAGCAGGAACAAAGTCGGGTTAGACTTGCATCGCAAGCTATAAAAAAATATGATAAATGTGACCCACGTCGTTTGGAAGAGATATTTACAGGTGATGAGACCAGGATCTATCATTTTCAACCCGATTCTAAGGCTAAAAATAAGGTTTGGGTTTCATCTGAGGGCGACAGACCTGTCATTGCGCGCCGTTGCAAAACATCAAATCGCACGTTGTATGCGATATTCTTTGATTCGAAAGGTCCAGTCCTTCAAATTCTAGTCCCGAAAGGTAGTTCTTCCACTGGAAAATTTTACGGAGAAAGTGTTCTGACTCAACTTGTTGATTTCTATCAGAAACCGGTGTCCGCGGCATCAAATTACTCGCATGATAACGCACCGGCCCATAAATCCGCTACGGTACAGAAATATCTGAAAGACTCTGGGCTCGATGTCTTAGACCATCCTCCATACAGCCCTGACATGTCCCCCAGTGACTTTTAGTTGTTCCCAAGACTAAAGGAAATGCTGGCAGGGCACCGTGTCGTATAGGCAGTGCGGTCTACCAGTGTCTGCAACATATACCCAAAGAAGAGTACCGGGCGGCGTTCCGGAAATGGGTAGATCGGTTTAAAATGTGTGTTGAGGGAGACGAGGCATATTTTGAAGGTCTTAGATAAATAAAATTTTGATATTTCGAGCGGTTTTAAAAAGACCGCCCTACTCTACGAAATTAAAAAGTGTCCCTCGTAAAGGCTATTTAATACAGTCTTAGATTTAAGCCTGTAACTAAAAGTGTGCGAATATTAAACAATTTAAGCAAAAACTGGACAGCTGATAGAGCTGACTTATTGTGTACAATTAAGAAGTAACAAAACCACCACTTTTAAACATTTTATACTCATTTACACTGTTACTTCTATTCAATATACTATCATATTATTTGAAGTATGCGGTTGGTCTATTGACTCTGTTATTAAACGCTTATAAACCTTACTATACTAAAAGTGGAACATTTGTAAAAGGATTCTATTTTCAGTAGGATATGGTTTATAAATGTTCTAATTTTAGTATAGGATTTAAACGTCCTGGATTAAATCTAATGGGAATGGCCAAGGTAGATTCTTAATATTGATAAATTAGCATATATGGGTAAAGCTCTTGAGAACGCGCATTCTATTTGATTTGACTCATTTCAAAATGTCGTCGTTGTTGTAGTCATCGTTAACTTTTCCCATTTTTGGCTCCTTCTCCGGAATCATCGAGGAAGTATTAAACAAGCTTTGTATACCATATTCCTGGGTATAGACAATTCAAGTCTGCTTAAATGTAGGAACTATCTCCGTGGGGATCCGGGTTGTTAGAATAGATCCTCAGCACGCCTTGCTTGTCGTAAGAGGCGACTAAATGGGGCGGTCCTTCGGATGAGACCGCAAAAACAGCGACCCCGTGTCATAGCAGGTGTGGCAAGATAAAGATCCCTCCTTGCTCAAAGGCCATAAGCCCCGAGCATAGGTCTAAATTTTGCAGCCCTTCACCAGCAATGGTGACGTCTCCATATGAGTGAAAAATTTCCGAGCGTGACGTTAAACAATATATAATCAATCAATCAATCTCCTATAAGAGGAGATAAATATGGAAATATAAACACAGCGTGACGTCATTTAGCAATTTTCTCAAGAACGACCGAGTCAGAAATGAGAAAACTCACCTATACAAAGATAATGTAATATTGTTTGAAAATTATGATGCCACAAGAGGGAAATAAAGTTTTTTGTTGTTGTTTTTGTTTTGTTTTTGTTTGTTTGTTTTTTGGGGTTTTTTTTCGGTTTTTTTTTAAACATAGGAATGTAACGTGAAATCAAGTTATATACTAGTAGTTGAAATTCTGCTTTGTTCGACATTACCCCTTCCCATCTAATTAGAAAAAAAAAAGAATGGGGGCAGCAATTAGGGTGTAATAAAGGTTTAAACTTCTCGAAACGAAATTCTCCTGAACGACTTCGAAGGCATATCAATTAATTTATATGATACCCTAATATCTATGGGATGGATAGATTATTGTACAGTAGAGATGCGAGTATTTCATTTTGGTAATCTTTTAAAATTTTGCAGGTAGCAGCAACGTAGTTTTAGTTAGTCGAAATGAAATGTAGGGGTCCTGAGACATGCAGACTGTATTTTTATACAGTGAATGAATTGCACTTCTGTAAAAGCAGGATGACTCAGGTGAGCGTTGTGGTCCATGGGTCTTGTTTTTAAAATTAAAACGATCCATTTCTGTGTCTTCGGTTCAAAAGGATGCAATATTTATCTAATCCATATCCCCTATCCAAATCCTGGGGGTTGATGTATCTTTCTTACAAACAAATAACATTAATTTATGGTAATTTCAACACCTCCCGGTGAGAAAATTTAAATCAAGCTTAGAGATAAATAGATTTTCATTGGATAGGACGAAACAATTCTTCAATGCATTTTTCTAAATGCTAGACGTTTACATTTTGTGATACTTTTAAAATAACAAATTACCTTGTCTAACAATTGTGACATATTACATACATGCATTGCTTAGGGACAAAGTAAATGATTGCCTTTGACACTGGTGTGTATAGTCAGAACTGTTGTGTACATGATTCGATTGCAGTATTGCCTGTTGTGGTCTGCATGAAAAAAAAAAAATTCAAAGCATTCCTTTTTCCCAAAAGGCTAAAAGATACACGAGACAGACTGATAATTAGGTTGCACATACGAGTAATTTGAAAGTTTGAGAAACTCGTTAAACCTTTCTGTTGTTTATTATAAAGGTTTCCGTATTTTGCCGTGTCATTATGTATGGATGGTTTGGATGTTGGTTTGTCCTGATATGATTTTAGTCATGCCCTATCATATACTTATATATCACAAAGCTGATTGGCCGATTGAGTATATACTCAATCGGTTTTGTGATATAATATATATATATATATATATATATATATATATATATATATATGTGTGTGTGTGTGTGTGTGTTCGTGTGCGCGCGTGTGTGTATGTATGTCTGTATGTATGTGTGTGTGTAATTGATTGTTAATGTTATACTTTAATTTTAAAGCTGAAGTGTTTACTTATTTAATTATGTGCACTGTACTGGCTGCATAAAAAATAACCATGTAAGAGTGACTATTCTGAATGCATGTTTGAAGATTTTTGTTTTTGTTTTAGCTATGAAATCGGTTACTTTCTTTTGTTCACATCGTGGATTGGATTGGTCACATGGGTTGATGCGGTTTGAGGAATTCTGCGAGGAATGCTACTGTTTCGGGTTTTCCATGGAATGTTGCGAGTGAGCTTTGTTCAAATAATTAACATGAAGATATCGCTAATTATTTAGAGATAACGTTTATTGCATCATTGTGCGCTGTAAAAACACTGCATTAATTAATGCGCGCACTGAGAATTTTGATAGAATATATCTTCAGATATTATTCAGTATGTCCAAGAATTCCATACGCGTGATAGTTCTAGAAAAATTGTACCTAAATTGGAATAATTCTTCCTCTCTCTCTCTTTCCAGATCAGCAGATATCTCTGGCGTAGTCGCGGTGGAAGGTTGTGAAAAGGAGATACGGGGATGCAAAGCAGTGTTTTACAAGTTTGTGAATGGAATAAAAATAAACTGTCTTAATGGTCGACCACTCCGCGACAAGCGCAGGTTCTGAGACCAAACACCCTTCTTATGTATACTAGTATATTACATCCTTAATGTTGTTTATTTATTAAATATCCAATAAGAAACATTCGTTTACTTTATTTGGGCAAAATGCATGCTTGCCAAAAGAAGCGTTTCGAGAATGTTCTCAAGCGGGAAATTTCAGTTTAATATTTGTTTCATTTACTTCGCTCTGTCAAGATGCTGAAATTGAATTATATGAGATTTCGTGTCCGATGAACGTATGTACATTTCAGAATGACACTTTTTAATATTTCCAATGGAAACAAACTGATAGATCGTATTGCCAAAAACCACCCGTGCTATTTTCTTTAGATAAATGGACTGACATAGCCTGCACCTTAGCCTATCCACTTCTATACAGAGAATACACTCACTGCGATACCAAGAGATTTTCTCTTCGATTCGATTACAATATACAACTTTTTGATTTATTGTTGAAATTTTGTTTACGTAACTATTTTTAAGGTTATCAGAAACTATACTTTGCTAGTGTTCGCATTCCATCCTTTGTTTTATTTTATTTATTAGTTTTATTAATTTATTTATTTTGTTTTTTGTTTGTTTGTTTTTGATATTGTTTTTTTTTTTGTTTTTTTTTTTTTGTTTTTTTGTTGTTGTTTTTTTGTTTTTTGTTTTTGTTTTTTTGTTTTTGTTTTTAATTTTTTTTTTTTTGGTAGTTTTTGGGGTTTTTTATGAATGTAACAATTTTTTTTTTACCTGTAAAATTCTGTGTAATTAAATTAACAAAACAAAAGAGATGGGGACATTGATGATGGTATAATTGAGATTTACGATTAACTAAAATCGACTCCAACCAAAATGGGGAAACAGGGGCGGATCCAGGATCTGAAGTTAGAGGGGGCGCAATGTCATGAGGCAGGTGGTCGGGGGGCTGCCTTAAGCTCCTGGATATTTTAAATTTTATAGAGCTTGAAATGTGTCTACAAAGTAGTAATTTTTATCATTTGTGTTATTTTTAATGAGGTCAAATTTAGAAAATGACACACATTTTAAGGGTTTTCGGAATAAAGTATAAGTTCTCAAAATAAAAGTAGCCATAAATCAAGCGACCTTGTCACTGATTTCTCTGATATTGAGGAAAAAAGATCGTTTTTTATATTTTATTTTTTTCTGAACAAAAATCCATAATTCACTTTAAATTTGAAAATTTTAGAGAGTGTGAGCACCGGGTGCACCCCCCCCCCACCCCCATTAAATCTGCCACTGAGAAATACGTATATTTTAACATGGAATTTGTCGTCATTTAAAAAGTCTGATACTATTTTTCAAATCAAAAATATATTTCAAAAATTTTTGATAAATACGTTCAACAATGTCAAGATTTTCAAAACCTCACTATTTCACAAGCGTATAAAGTATAGCTGTTACAACCTTATCGAACAATGAAGCTAATAATAATTTTTCGTAATATTTCATACACAGCTTTTTGAGCCTACTCACTTTTTAAAAAAAAAATTCTTTTTTGTTTGTTTGTTTTGTTTTGCTTGCTTGTGTTTGTTTTGTTTTCCTTGCTTATTTTTTGTTATTGTTTTAAGTTTGCTTTGCAAATCATTTCGACTGGAAGAATATTATGCCGAGGTATTTAAATCTTTAACAATTTCAATAACTTTGCTATTTGATTAAAGACATTTTTGCAGACGGGCCTTTGATGAAATTACAATTTAGTTTTATCTACACCAACAGTTTTAATTTTGCTTTGCAAATCATCCTGACCGGGGGAATATCATTCTACGGTATTTAAAGTTTTTATCAATTTCAATATTTCAATAACTTGGTTATTTTGGTTAAAATAATTTTGCTGATGGGCCTTTTTGATGAAAATACAATTTTAGTTTTATCTTCATCGATATGAACAGCACGACATATAATGATCATCGGCACTAAATAATTTTATATGCACTTTAGTGTGGTACTTGGTGGGATCATTTTCAACATTTGTTCATTAGGTAATTACGGAAGCCCATTTAGGACCTATCAAAAATAATAACGAATTGTTATTACAAATTTGATTTATTATTTCAAACCGGATTGAATTTGTTACAACGAATTTGTTGATCAAAATTTGTTTTAACGAATTAAATTTCAAAATACAGACTTTAGGAATGGTTTATATCGAAGTGTCAAATTTGATATAACGATTTTTTTTAAAAAACTATTGATATCAAATTAGTATATAATGTGAGATAACGAATTGCATAATTGTTAACAGATTAAATAGTTTGAAATAATAAATTTTTGAATTCATTAACTTGAATTTTAATTCCTTAAAACGAATTAATGCAAATTGTTAAAATCAGTGTTAATAAAAGCAAATTTGTGATACATGTAGTTGGACGGAGATGTTTCAAGACCCGTATACATTATTAAAATTTGTTACACGAGTTAGGCAATTCGACAATTTTAGAATTCGTTATTTCAAATTTAATTCATTTCAAATTTTGAAATCCGTTATTACGAAGTTTATAATTTTTTTTCTAACGAATTTATTCCGTTACTACGGAAGCCCATTTAGGACCTATCAAAATATTTTGTTGACTTTGAAATTACGAATTCCAGAATTCGTTATTACAATTTTTAATTTGATATTTCAACTTTTAAATTCGTTATAAGGGATTAAATCTGTTATAACAAATTCCTTGAATCTGTTGTAACAAAATTTCAAAATTTATTTTAACGAATGAAATTTGAAAACACGAATTTTAGAAATTATCAAATTCGATATAACGTTATAAAAGTATTGATATCAATTTAGTATATAATTTGTGATAATTAATTAATTTCAGACAAAAAATGAATCAATACAATCTGTTAAAACGAGTAGTTCTCATAAAAAAGAATTTCGTGATACTTGTAGCTTGAAGAAGATGTCGAAAGATTAGTACAAATTATGAAAATTTATTATAATGAATCAGGCAATTTGATATATAACGAATTTCAGAATTCGTTCTTTCAAATTCAATTCGTTATATCAAATTATGAAATCCGTTATTACGAAGTTTACAAGTTCGTTATAACAAATTTAATCCATTATAACGAATTTTAAAGTTTGATATAACGAATTAAATTCTAAATAACGAATTCTGAAATTCGTTATTTCAAATTTAATATATTTTAGAGGTCCTATATGGGCTTCCGTACTTACAAAGATTTTGAAAGTTTAAAACAACGAATTCTGAAAATTAATAAGATGTTTTTGATCGGTCCTAAATGGCTTCCGTAGGCAATTACTATAATTCCAAGGCATGGAAAATAACAAATATTCGGAAATCATCTGCATGTGTTGCCACTGTTATTTACTGATAAATGCTGTGGAAAATACTGTTGGTACTGAGTCTTCTTGCAGAATGTGTGTGAAAATGGACAAGGCATAAACACAAGATTTTTTATACGGCGTTACAAAAGCCTGTTGGGATTATAACACAAATGAATGGTGTAATTCAGCGAAACAAAGGTATAAAAACGCAAATGAAAGGCGTAATAATACAAAAAGGCCTAACAACGCAAAGCAAAACGTAACGTGGTGAAGGCTTTATAGTTCGAACAAACGTGTAATAGCGCGGAAACAAGCGCAATACGGCAACGTTTAAAGACCTAATAAGGCGAAAAAAGGCGTAATCATATGTGTGTGTGTGTGTGTGTGTGTGTGTGTGTGTGTGTGAGAGAGAGAGAGAGAGAGAGAGAGAGGGGAGCTAATAAATATACATCTAATTTTCAAAAAATTAAAAATCAACATCGTTTATAAATCGATATACATGTAGTGTTTGCTTCCTATTTTTTCAAAATTTGTAATGGTAGCCATTTCATAGATTTCATTTTTGATTGTTGGATAATTGTATCTTATTTAACGTCCTGCTCGAGAATCTTTCACTTATATGGAGATGTTACCATTGCCGGTGAAGGGCTGCAAAATTTAGGCCTATATTCGGCGCTTATGACCCTTGAATAGGGAAGAATCTTTATCATGCCACACCTGCTGTGACACGGGGCCTCGGTTTTTGCGGTCTCAT